>JAIKVE010001156.1:0-13359 GCA_024679115.1 Phytophthora pistaciae
AGACCCAGGGTCTGGTGGAACGCTTCAATGGCACCTTGATCGGCATGCTCAGGATGTTCGTGAGTGAAGCCCAGAGTGACTGGGACCTGTATCTACCGCGTGTCCTCTTTGCGTATCGCACTTCGTACCACGAGGCGCTGGGCGACTCGCCCTTCTTCAGTTTGTATGGTCGAGACCCCGTGTTGCCCCTGGATCTGGCGTTCCTGAACACTCGGAACGAGTGGAAGAGTAATGAAGTGGCGGAATACCGCCGGAGATTTTACCTATCTCTGCGTGACACGCGACGGCTCGTCGAGCGGCAACTGCTCAAGGCGCAAGACCGCCACGCTCGACGTCGCGAGGATCAAGTCGAGGTCGAATTCAAGGAGGGCGACGCTGTGTGGGTGTATCAGTACTTCAGGGCACGGCGAGGTGAGAAGAAGACAAAGAAATTGGCGTTCGCCTGGCACGGTCCGTACCGTATCGTGGGGCAGCTCGGTGAGAGTCCAGGGTGGGCCTCGTATCCGTTCTTGTGTAGCCAACTCACAACATCAAAGTGGTGGTTGTTCGTAGATGCGTCGTCAATCGATCGACAAGTACCTCCAATTCCATTATCATGTAGCCACTTGACAACATGCAGGTGCCCATTTCGCGCTGCGCCGGCCATCGCATTGCTTGAACACCTCCCCAGATCATTCACGTGTAGCCACTTGACAACTTCGAGAAATTCCTTCTCAGCTGCGCCATCCATGCCCCAAAGCGTGCAGCTTTCATCTTTGTGCGAATGCAGCCACTGTACGATCTCTAGGTGCCCATTTCTGGCAGCAGCATCCATGGCGTACTCAGTGCAGCCCTCTGCGCTGTTCTGATGTAGCCATTTCACTACGTCCAAATGCCCGTTCGCGGCAGCCATATCCATAGCGTTCGTAGTGCAACCTTCCGTTCTGTTCTCATGCAGCCACTTGACGACCTCCAGGTGACCGTCCATGGCAGCTTCGTCCACGACATTTGGGTCGCCGGCGCCGGGTCTTGCAGTGGTGAGTAACCACTTGACCGCATTCAAGTTGCCGTTAGATGCAGCTATACTCGTGTCTTGCCCACTAAAGTAGCCATCGACTGCTGCGTGTTTTAACAGCAACCGCGCCAGGTCCAGTCTCCCATGACGGGCGCACTGGTTTGCAGCCCATTTGGTCTCCAAGCACTGCTCGGGGTGATTTTCTAGCATCCATTCAATCACGTGAGCATAATCGTAAAGTGCCGCTGTCTCTAACTTCACGCCCGCCTCAACATGCTCTAGCAGCCATTTCAGAATATTCAGGTACCCTCGGTCCGCCGCCTTTTGTAGTGCCCCCACCAAGATTTTCTGTGCAAGCGCATCGAGTGTAAGCCCACTTTACTGTCTCGAGATTTCCGCTCGAGACCGCAGCCAGCACCAACCTAGTATCTATCACGATCGTACTGTTGATGGGGTAAGCAAATAGCCATTGTAAAATCTCCAACCGAGCATTAGATAGAGCACATTCCACTGCGCTGACCGACACTTGATATCCCAGGAAACTCAACGCGAGCGTCGTGACCATCTCGTGGTGTCTACACCGCTTATGGCATTTTCCATGCCCCGGCCGAACTGCCAACGTCGAAAGCCTGGCAGCTTCCGTAAACTATCGTCTGGTTCACGCTCCACCCTATAGTCTGCTGCAAAAGCACCGGTGCGTTAAGCTTGCATACTTGTACTTAAGTATAATAGTTGGTGGAGGGGCCCCCAGGAACGATGCGATGGTAGCTTGAATGTGAGGAATCCCTTCGAGTTGTTTTTCGCAGCACAAAGAACGCAGACACTCATGCAACTCGCTGTCGTCTGGATCGGACGTTTGTACGGACAATTTCGGACGCACTTTCGAAGTCTCCATTACACCACCGTCGCCAAAAGCAGAAGTGGCCTTCATACTCGGGCAGCTTTGCATGGGTTGGTATTGTTTGCTGATTGACAGTAGGTGCATTGATGCATTTGACTAGGAAAACGAGAAAACTGACGTCAATCATAGCTGCTGTCAGTGCTCTCCCGTGCTCGTTGCCTTTGTTATCTTCTACCCTCCAAAATGAGTGCGAACAACTCTTGCCGACGCCGGCGTCCCCCCTCACGCAATAAACGACGCTGGGCTGCTATCTCTGGTACAACGATACGCGGTAGACGAATGCGACGCAATGCTGGTGGACGGTTAAAGTTCTGCCAGTTTTGCACTCTGGAGCGCGAGCATAACTCCGCCCAGTCCTCCTTCGATTGAAATCCCTCCAAAAACGCAGTGACGAACTCGACCGGGTACCGCGAATACATCCAATCCAAAAACTTTAACGCCGATGGGGCAGCTTCGAAAGCGCTCCGAGCAGGTCACCGCTGCATTCCATGCTGGCGTACACTATCACGCTGAAGTGAGAAAGCTCCAACGCGCCAACAAGAGTGGCGGCTCCCACATCGGTTGCACCCATATTCGTATGGAGCCAACGCACAATAGCCAGGTGGCCATATTTCACTGCCAGTTCCATTGCAGCATCTGAACAACCCTCGGTTCGGTTGCAGTGCAGCCATTGCACGATGTCAAGATGTCCATTCTTCGCGGCCTCATCCATCGCTTGAGTCGTGCACCCCTCGCTCCGATTGACGTGTAGCCACTTTACGACGCACAGATGACCATTGCCCGCCGCGCCGTCCATAGCATCCGTAGTGCACGTCTTGCCGCACTTCGTAAGCCACTGCACAATTTCGAGGTGGCCTTCGGCAGCTGCAGCGTCCATAGCCCGAGGTGAACAGCCTTCACTACGACTCTGGAGCAGCCACTTGACAACTTTGACATGGCCGTTCTTAGCGGCCCCATCAACGGCTTGAGTAGTGCGGCCTTCCTTTCTGTGTGCATGCAGCCACGTGAGTATCTCCAAGTGGCCGTTCCCGGCAGCAGTGTCCATCGCAGCGGTTGTGCAGCCGTCGGATCTGTTTTCATGCAGCCACTGGACCAATTCCAAGTGACCGTGTCCAGCTGCAGCGTCCATGGCTCCAGTGATCCCGCTTGTTGGGTCGTGGTATAGTAAAAGACGCACCAAGTCGAGCCTTCCTCGACCAGCAGCTACACTCACAGCCACGCCTAGCCCGAAGCACCGGCTACGATGGACCGAAAGCAGCCACGCGATGGTACCGTAATGTCCACAAGACACCACTCGAGCCATATCCACGAACCAATGAAGTGTTCAAGAAGCCACCGTACCATCTCCACGTTGTCGACTTTCACCGCCGCATCGATGGCACCGGAATAAATCCCATCGCCATGGGGTTGTAGACCGTAGACCCACTTCACCGCCTGGAGACTTCCACCCTTGACTGCCGCGGTGATCCAACTAGCAGTAGACATCTTGTTCACGCGAGGCACCAACCACTGTGCTAGTTCTAAGTGTCTGTGTGCCAACGCAGATCCAACAAGAGCGTGACTCTTCCCAAATTCAGCGTGTGCTTCATCATTCGCAGCATCTTCACCAGCACCGGCTTCAATTGGAGCGACTGTCGTAGCGTTCCGACTGAACAACAAGTCCAATATCTCTGCTCGGCCGTTGGCAGCTGCTAGATTCACAGCATCAAATGACGCCTTCAAGTCGGGGAAGCTCTCCACCAGAACCTTGGCCATCTCCAAATTGTCAGCGACAACGGCGTTCTTTACCCCTTCGCTGAATTGCCAGCGTCGAAAGCCTGGACATGTTAGAACGCTGTCGGCTGGTTCGAACTGATCCAGTGCAATAACTCGACGCAGCGCCACGAGGTCACCCGACTTGCTCACGTCCGCAATCGTCCGAGGCGGGAGACCCAGGAACTCCTTCAGCGAGGCGACGACGTAGGGCACTTCAGTCAGTCCCCACTTGAATGAGATCGCACGCAGACACACTTGGACTTGAGCTCTGTTGTCGACTAGTAGAGCTGGAGGTATGGGGGCCGGGGCGTGGTGCTTCAACTTCCGCTGCTTCCTTGGTCGCTCCATCCTCCGTCGCTTGAGGGTCGGGTGCTCGCTGCAGAGCTAAAGAGACTGATGTGGAACTCGATACTGCATATTGCTGGCCGAAGAGGGCAGAAACATCCTCCGTGCTACGCGTCATCCGCTGCTTGAACTTCTTCTTCCCGAACTCCCAGAGAGCACCATGATTCCTACTGTAGTGGCCCACGAGAATGAAAAGATGACGCGAGGTCTCTCCATTGCTTTTGAGTACAAAATCTGGAGCTGGTGGTCACTAAAGCGAAGGAGTTATACCCATTTTCAACATGGCTACATTTCATTTAACGCATGAAGATCTTGGCGTTTACGCTACTGTTGCATGTCCTCCTGTCCTCCTAGCTCCTCCACCACAGCAGCAAACAGAGCAAGGTTGGGCAGCGGAGTGGGAGTTCTTGCGGCCCACTCGAACAAACGAATACCGTTCCATGCTTTCGTCGCTGGATACCTCCCCAAAAACTCGGTCGCAAACTCTCGCGTGTGGTGGGAGTACCGCCAATCCAAGAAGCTCCAGACGTGTGCTCTCGACTCACGCTCCAATGCGTAGTCAACGGCCCACTCGAGGTCACACTCGGAGCAATTCAAGCTTAGAAACAGCACGATCTTGAAGTGCCCAGCCATCAACGCGCCCAGAAGAGCCTCGTTTCGGCAAGGTTTGTTGTTCTCTACGAGCCACTGGACGACAAAGAAATAGCCACTATTCGCTGCCTCTGTAAATCGCAGCAAGGGTGCAACTTCATCTCGGTTCTCATGTAGCCACTTTACTATTTCCAGGTGACCAAACTTGGCTGCTCGATCCATTGCCCGCGTCGTGCACCCTTCACGTGTAGCCATCTTACAACACCAAAGTGTCCATTCGCTGCTGCACCATCCATAGCATTTGTAGTGCAGGCCTTACCGTTCTTCGAAAGGCACTGTACAATGTTGAGATGGCCTTCAGTAGCGGCAGCGTCTATAGCGCGAGTCGAACAGCCTTCAGACCGAGTCTCAAGCAGCCACTTGACAATTTCTAGATGTCCGTTCTTGGCTGCACCATCAACGGCCGCAACAGTGCCGCCTTCCTGTCGGTTGACATGCAGCCACTTGACCACGTCCAGAAATCCATTGGTTGCAGCTTCATCTATGGCTTTGCTGCTACATCCCTCCGCTCTGTACGCATGTAGCCATTTGACCATCTCCAAGTGCCCGTCACCAGCAGCAGCGTCCATGGCTGCAACTGTACAGCCCTCGGTCCTGTTATCGTGCAGCCACTGGACCAATTCCATGTAACCATTTCCAACGGCAGCGTCCACTGCTCTCGATACACTGGCACTGCTACTTGAGTCATGACGTAGGAGTAAACGCAGCATGTCAAGCTTCCCTTGACCAGCAGCTTCAATCACTGCACTCCCCACTCTGACGCACTGATTGCGATGGGCTGAAAGTATCCACTCCATGGTTACGGCATTTCCACAACGAACCACTTGGGCCAAATCCACTGACACTTCAAAACGCTCGAGAAGCCATCGTAACATCTTCGTGTAGCCATTTTGCAGCGCCGCATCAACTGCACCAGTAGGCTTGCCCTAACGCCCGAGTAAACTGTAGACCCATTCCAGCGCCTCCATGTCCCCACTCTTGACTGCAGACCGCACCCAAGATGTTGACATCTTGTTCACACGGGGCAGAAGCCGCTGCGCCAGCTCCAAGTGCCCGTGCTCCAGAGCTGCTTCGACAAGCTGGTAGCTTCTTTCAAAGTCACGTTCATCTTCCCACTTGTTTTGGCCCCCGAGTGTGGTAACGCTGCGAGCAAGCAGCAAGTCCACGATTTCCGACCGTCCATGGACCACAGCAAGATACACAACGGCAAGTGGCGCTCTCATCCCCAGGAAGCTGTCCATCAGGACCTCCACCATCTCCAAGTTGTCGGCGGCGACAGCGTTTGTTATGCCTTGGTCAAATTGCCAGCGACGGAACTCCGGCTTCAGCCGAACGCTGTTGAGATCCTCCTCTTGATCCAGCGCGATGATCTGCCGCAGCATCGCCAGGTTGTTCTCTTTGGTCGCTTGCGCGACAGTTCGAGTCGGAGGACCAACACATTCGTTAACCGCGTCCAGGACGTGAGGCATTTCGCCCAGCTTCCATTTGCGGCAGATCACGTCTAGGTAGACTTGGAGTCTCCAATCAATTAGAGTCGGTGGGATCGTAGTCTGGCGCGTTGTCTTCTGCTTCTTGCTCTGCCGCTCCATTTTTCGTGACAAGGACGGCCTGCTGCAAACAAAACAAAACAAATGTAAGATTGGTCAGGAAGGTGCTCTCTGTTGCTGGTGCTTCTCATTTTCACTGCCGCTCACTTCTGTGTTTTTGGTCGGCTCTTCTGCACACTACCTTGCTGATTGCAAACTGACACAAGCTCAGCACCTTTCTACTTAACGGCAGCGTCTCTTATACTCTACCAACGGTAGCATTTTGTAGGCTTCCGTTCTTCCCCTCGTCGCAGTCCAGTGCTTAAGTAGGAAAAATAAGAAAAAACCTGCTCGAGTATTTCAGACGTCTGGTTCTCGAAAGTTCAGAGTTCAAGCGGCAGAAATGAACCCAAAATACTCACACTATTATCAATATCCTCACCTTGTAACGTACAGTGTAGTTTCTAAGTTCATTCCAGGCTCTTTTTTTTTTAGTAATATTGACGCCGAACTTCCAGCACCCCTTCCGCCTCGAAGTAAAGAGGACTGGGAAACGCAAAGAAGCTCCTACTGCGTCTGCTTTCAAATTTAACGTCTTCGGCACCGTGTCTTCACAGAATTTCATTTCGAAAAATCGCCAGAATTGGTTGTACACGCGTTGGCTGCTGGTGCGAGAGCAACCAATCCAGGAACTTCCACAGGCAACCGTAACTAAATTGATCCTGAAAAGTCGTCAGCCTGCTGTCCCTCTCCAAGTAGAAAAGCACAATATCAAAATGCTCAGCCTTAAGAGCAGAAGACAGTCCCCAACTGGAGGCATATTCATCTGTGTCATCATGAAGCCACTCAATCACGGCTAAATGACCATGTTCAGCTGCACCGCAGACAGCTCTATCCGTCCACCCCTCCGTCCGATGTTCAAGGAGCCATCTCATGACATGAAGGTGTCCGTTTCCAGCCGCGCCGTCCATGGCGGCAGTGGAGCATCCTTCCGACCGATTCTCGAGTAGCCACACGGCAATTTCCAGGAACCCGTTCTTTGCTGCACCATTCACAGCACGGAAGGTGCAGCCTTCTTCCCGGTTAAAATGCAACCACTGAACTATCTCCAAGTGTCCATTTGTGGCAGCGTAGTCCATGGCATTTGTGCTACAGCCCTCATTTCTAGTTTCGTGTAGCCATTTCAAAACTTCGAAATGCCCATTCCCAGCAGCATTGTCCATAGCTGCAGGCGTGCATCCCTCGGCATCTTTTAAGGTAAGCAGCCACTTGAACGTCTCGATGTGGCCATTCCCAGCAGCTGCGTCCACGGATTGTGCCGTAATTTTACCTTTAACTGGGTTGTATCGCAGGAGAGACCGTGTCAGATCCAGTTTACCACGACATGCGCACTCGTTCACGACTCGATTCGCCCCGATCCACTTCCCTGGACGGTTGACTAGCATCCACTCGATCACGTGGAAGTGTCCGTTAGATGACGCTCGAGACAAGTCCCCGTACGTCTCCGCCTGCTCCAGCAGCCACTTTAAAACCTCCAGATGCCCAGAAGCAACTGCCTCGTCGGTCGCCTTGCCAAGGTCATTTTTGTAGGTACATCGATCATAAGCCCACTTGACAGTCTCGAGGTCTCCGCTCTGAACGGCAGCTGTAAGCATTTCGGAATTGATCTCGATAATGCTGTTCATGCGGAAAGCAAACAGCCATCGCAGAATTTCCAACCGACCGTGAGATAGAGCAGTTTTCACAACATTTGCAGACACGTTGTAGCACGGAAAGCTCAAGTCAAGTGTCTTGACCATCTCCAGGTGTCCACCAATGACAGCGTTCTCCATGCCTTGGTCGAGTTGCCAGCGATGAAATCCTGGAAGTTTCAGTAAACTTCCTTCGGGTTCACGTTCGATTGTCGTAATAATCCACCGCAGCAGCGTCGGTGCGTTGAGCTTGCATACTTGCACGATAGTTCGAGGAGGGGGCCCCATGAACGACTTAATTGCAGCTGGAACGTAGGAAATCCCGTCGAGTTTCTTGTCGCGGCACAAGCCTCGCAGACCCTCTAGCAGCAAGTTCTCGTCTGAAGGTGGAGTCCAGAGAGAGAGCTTCTGGCGCTTCGTGCGGGCTTCCATTACGCAGGATTTCGACAGCTCTCTCGGCCAATGCAGCAACAGAAAAGATTTAAAAGTCTCGGCTGCAACTTGGTTGACAGCAACTGACCTGTGGAATCCGTTGGAGCTGCGACGAGGTCACACGCAAATGATCGGGCGAGCAACAGTTAGAAGGAGAAAGTTGGAGAGGGATTGAATGCATCGTTCCCAGTTCTCAATTGGCAAGGTATTGCCGCAAAGAGAAGTGAAAATCTCGGGTGAAGTTAGCGAAAGGCAATGCACCAGACCATGACCCCACTGCCACTATTTTATGAAACACTCCAAGTGGACATTCGGGTGATCTGCCGCAAATGGAGTTTAAGTGAAATGCCTCACATTCTGGACGCATTTAACGAGTTCCTGGGGTTCCCGCCGCGGCTAACTATCGCGCAAGTGACCAAGAAGAATGACCTGACCCTGTTGCGGCGATTCATCGCAGCTGACAACCTGGAGCGAGCTGATAGAGTCCATGTGAAGCCGGGCTTTCGTCGCTGGCAATTCAACGAAGGCATCAGACACGCCATTATCGTTGATAACTTTAAGATGGCCAAGATTCTGCTGGATGAATTCCCAGGCATGATAGTGTCGTTTGACGTCGTGAAAATCGCCATAGCCTATGGCCGGTGGCAACTCTTGGACTTGCTGGCCCCTCGCAGCACTACGTATATCCCAAACTATGATCGTCGGTACCACTACCAAGAGCTTGATGTGAGTTACCCACTTGTCGGGACGGCTCTGGAGCACGGGCACTTCCGAGCTGGCTCAGCACCTGCTTCAGCGTGTGAACAAGATGTCTATCACTTGGATCCGAGCGGCTGTCAAGGGTGGGAATATCGAGGCAGCTCAATGGGTCTACAGTCTACTTGGTCGGTATACGACTCCTACCGGTGCGGTTGATGTGGCATTGGAAGATAGAAACATGGAGATGCTAGGATGGCTGCTCGATCGTTTTGAAGTTTCAGTGGATTTGGCGAAGCTGGTCTCTGACGAGCGATACGAATTCGTGGAGTGGGCTATTTCATCGCATCGCAGCAAGTGCGTTGGGCTGAAATGTGCTGTGGTCGAAGCTGCTGCTCGTGGTAAACTGGAGCTAACGCGTCTTCTTCTAGACCGCGAGGGGCCTGGAGGCGGCGATGCAGCAGGAGCCATGGCCGCGGCCGCTGCAAATGGCTACGTGGAATTGGTTCAGAGGCTGTACGCTTATCGTATGAAAAGCTGTACACCCGCAGCCATGGATGCTGCTGCCGGAAATGGACACTTGGAGATGGCCAAATGGCTACATGCTCACAGAACGGAGGGATGTACCAGCAAAGCGATGGGCGACGCAGCAGCCAACGGACACTTGGATACGGTAAAATGGCTGCATGACAACCGAGGGGAAGGCTGCACAGTTGAAGCTGTGGGTGGCGCGGCGAAGAATAATCATCTCGAAGTTGTCTAGTGGCTGCTTGAGAATCGGCCAGAAGGCTGTTCGGCCAGCGCTATTGATTCTGCTGCCGCCGGGGGACATCTTGAAATCGTACAGTGAAGAGCAAGGCTTGCACTACGGATGCCATGGACGGAGGGGCGGGTAATGGTCATCTGGATGTCGTCAAGTGGCTACATGCGAACCGGAGTGAGGGGTGCACGACGGGGGCAATGGATCAAGCGGCGAAGTTCGGCCACTTGGAAGTCTTGAAATGGCTACATGAGAACCGAGATGAAGGTTGCACCGATGCTGCGATGGATGGAGCGGTGAAGAATGGGTACTTTCTCGTTGTTCAGCGGCTTCTGGAGAGCGGAAAGCCTTGCTCGAAAGAGTCTTTGTTGGACGCGTTCGTGACTGGTCGGTTCAAAGTCGTGTTGTTTCTCAGCTTGAACTGTGATGCGTATGATTTTGTATGGACACTCGAGAATGCTGCCAAGCATGGCTCGAGTGCATACGTGTGGAAATTCTTCGACTGGCTGTGCTCGCATCATACACAAGAGTTTGTGACCGAGTTTCTGAGTAGGTATCAAGCGTTGGAAGCTTGGAAAGGCCTTCGTTTGCGTGAAGAGGTTCCTACTCCGTTCGAGTCGCACATGAGAGGAATAGGGCTTCGTTTTCTGGGCAACGGGGGCGGAAGTACGCTGCCACTTCCGGAAAACACGCAGCAGTAGCGTCGACGTTAAAATGGGCTGACTTAAGGCATCATTCAGAGTTTTTAATAAGTACGACATATGTGCAGGCCCGAGCTCTTGTGTGCGCGTTGGGGCTTTCTGTGGTAGTGTATGCCCCTTGAAGCGCTTTCATACCTTCCTCACTCGCGGTTGGGTTTTTAGATTGGACGTATTCGCGGTACCCGTCCGAGTACACCACTGCGATTTTGGAGAGATTTCAATCGAGGGAGACCTGGGCGAAGTTATGCTCGCGTTCGAGAGGGCAATACTGGCGGTACCCAGCACGTACGGCAGCCGTTAAGTATATACTGCGTAGTAGTTGCAGTACTACGCAGTATATACTTAACGCTGCCGTGCTATGGGAAAAGTATATTGTAGCAAGTTCAAAACTCGTACGTATCGTTTTGGCAGGTGGTCTGTGTTGTCGGAACTTCATATAGGTATCTTATGGCTCCTGAGAACTGCGAATACCCCGGACCACAAGTCCGGGTACCCCGAATCTCCATTCTTTTGAAGGACTCAAATTTTCAGAGCTTCTTCGAGCCGGAGGCACGACTTTGTTATCCGATTTTGCGTTATATGCGATATCTACATGCAATCGTCCGTCACCCGATTTTGCGTTATTCCATATGCGATATCTACATGCAATCGTCCGTCACCCGATTTTGCGTTATACGGTATGGCGTAAACCTCATTTCTTGTTATCGATATGCGATGGTGACTACGACAGCTTAATGTTGAACACTCATGCTACTCGAGCTATAAAGTGCAGCAATAATGGATGCGAAACCAAATCGTCGATGAACTAACAAGAAGAAACTTAACATAATTCACGGATACGTCGATAAAGATGCATCACAAAAACTGAAAACGTTGTGTGTTTTCTACTAAGTGCTATCTAAGGAACCATCCTGTGTGTTAGTCCTGCCTGCCGTGGATTATTCCACTCTACGTGATCTGCTCGTAGCGTTTCTTTGTTTTTCGCTCGCCCTCGTTGCCACGTCCTACAGTACACGTAGGATATTCAGATCCTTGGAAGAAGGCCACCACGGATTGCGAAAGAGAAGTCACGATTACACGGTGACCCAGGTGTAATCCCTCGATTGGATACGGTGCGACAGACAAGGCGTTTGCGCACCTTAAGGGAAACTGTTGTTAAGGGAGTACACAGTGCAGTGTGCTGTTAGAGTGATAGAAATTGCTCGCGGAGGCTGCTCATTCCTCAATTGTTTTCGAAGGCCCTAGCACCCGCTCCACCAGTCAACCCGCAAGCTCCATGAATTTCAAGCTTATCGTCGCTTTCGTCGTAGCTGCCGTGGCCGCCACCTCCGTCGGCGCCCTCGAGACGTCATGTGCCCCTTACAATGAGTGCGGAGGATTGACCGAAGCCTACGCAAAGAAACTCGCCGAGTGCTGCAACAAGGTCGGTGGTTTAAGCGGCCAGCATTGCTGCTCGTCGAGTTGCCGGAGCGGATCCCCTTGTAGCTAAACCCCCTTCCAAGCACCTACCGTACCTACGTCGTTGCACTAGCCCGATCACGGTGAACATCGTTTGAATGCACACAAATGTTATGCGTTCAGTATCATTGTTCATTGCTTTTGCTTTTGTCCCTCCTTGACATGGCGTGTCAACTGCGGAAGGGGTACATCGTCAGCCGCGAGTTATTGAGCCCCTTGCTACTCGAAATGGTTGTTTCGTGCCTCTCTCGTGCAACCACTTTACTTTGGATAAGCATAAAATTAAATTGATTTGTTTCTTTCGAGCAGGTGTAGGAACGAAATACAAAACCAATAATGAAAAGTGGCTAAATTATTGATTCTCTTGAATTCGTGTGCGTCTGACCTCATGTTTGTATGATAACTTTTGCGTTTCCTGTGCGTCTGCGCGCACACGAATTCTTTTTGCCCGTGGCGACCTTTCCATACAAACTGCTGTTACGCTGGGAGATTGGGATTTTAGGAGGAGCCAAGGGCGAGGACGAAAAAGAGGTTTCCTAAAGGGAAGATCACCTCGCTCAAGTGTATGTTTGTATTTTAGGTGCCATGGTTTCCTACCGGACGTACGGGCCTGCAGATGCACTGCATCCAATGCAGTGCCCGCGAGGGTAGGTTTTCCCATCGCTAGGATAGAGATAGAGAGACCCAGTCCATTCGGCGGCCAGCAGCCATTTGCTCTTCGGCAGCGGCGGGACCAAGCTTCGGACCAAGCTTCCCAGAGCAGCGAACCGCCGCCTCGATCGCTCGACACCCGCCGCCTCGGGCTGGCGTCGCCGACGCGCGCCAACCCCATCGACATGACTCCTCGCGACCGAGGACTAACACATGAATGGACTCAGTCCATTCATGTGTTAGTCCTAGTAAGGAAAATTGTGAATTCTGGCCAATATTGCCGATTCGGGTCGGTTTACCATATGGGTTGAAATCGCTGAATACAAATTTCAAGTCTTTTGGAATCGACCGAGACGGCCTCAGCGACTTCTTATTTCGTACTTTATTGCGTACATAGTAAACTCAAGTCAAATCAAAATCTCGGGCGGTTTGCTGGCGATTTGGCTCGGTCGATTCAATCTGCAGCGGCCTTACGAATTTGTGTGCGCCAAACGCACAGAAAAACTACTGTGAGCCTCGAAACTCAATACCACACCATATTGACCAGAACAGCAAGACAAGCAGCGAGATTAAACGCTAGATAGAGGTCTCTGGGTATGCGCGGGGATGGTTGTGGGCTCCATCGCCCCATGCTCTAGACGACCGAAAGCGTTTGTCGTGCATGACTGCGTTCACAATCCACAAACGTTTACAAAAGGGCGCCAGGTCGGCATCGCCAAAGCGCGATATCGATCCTTGTGCAACCGCGTTCATGCAAGGGACGGCACGGTTGCAACTACTTCGAAGTAGGATGAAAGG
>JAIKVE010001157.1:0-13357 GCA_024679115.1 Phytophthora pistaciae
TCCACGCTCAGCGTCTTCTCCGTTGCCGGTGTCTCCGTGATTGGCGTCGTGTTGCTGGACAGCGGCGACCCCAGGTCCAGCGTTTTCTTCGTGCTCGGATTCGTGCTGCATCGTGTCCATGGTTGGCGTCGTCCCCAAGACCCGCGTTGGATCCATGCCAGGCGGCGCAGACCCAGCATCATAGCTATGATTGGTGTCATCCCCCGGCTTGGTGACGTGTGAGTCGTGGGGGAATTACATTAAGTGGTTTGTACTGTTTGCACTATGTGGGAGATCTATCTTGCACAAATACGAAATCAGATTCGTGATGACGGTGGAGACCCGATCACGAATTCGAAGATCAGTCATGTACCTATGGATGCATGGTATATTAGCGGTATCCCGATTGGTCATGCCCAAACCTGCCGATCCACAAAAAAAAAGCCAGCAGTGACGAGCGGTGGAAAATATTAACATAGACAACCGCAAGTCAGCCCTGAACCGAATCACCCAAAAAGCAAGACGTGATAAAGTGCGACCAGATACTTATAGGAAGTTGGTACGATTTCAGAATACGAAGAAGTGCTTTCTCAAATTTCATGTGATTTTACCAAATGGCGGCATATCCGTTCAATCTGATGGTATGGTGCAAACCCAAACTCTTCCGGAGTACCTAAGGAAAATTCAACCTGTAAGTTGGACTGCCTTTGAAAATTTAAACCACAACGAGGTTGAGCGCACGTATCTCGAAATAACTAGAAAAGGTGAAGGCATTTTGCTCGCCAATCGCATCATTTGGCGTTCGTAACACTTGTGCAAATGAGGGTAAGAAACGGGCTATTGTGGAGTGGTTCCCGCGATGGTGATTTTTTCACGTCTTTGGTCAAAGTTTGTGAGCGTACTCCGCCACGTGTTGCTGACAAAAGGGGAAACTCAAATCGATGGAGTTTAGCCAAATATTACGTGACACCCCTCGGAAAGGAACTATTCGACACGGAACAGTATATCTATATGATCGACTTCGATGACGACAGAATCGACATGTTACGTTCGGCAAGAAGTTGACCAACAGATTAATTTTGTCCACCTGTGCATCGTTGACCGCTCGTGCTCATATCGTGGATATCTACCAATTGACATCTATGCCTTGCGCAAGATGCTTCCACCGCGAGTAGCTAGGCGTTCCGTGTAGGCTGGCCGTGAAACACAAGTTAGGTGAGGACC
Source organism: Phytophthora pistaciae (assembly GCA_024679115.1). Classification (NCBI taxonomy): domain Eukaryota; phylum Oomycota; class Peronosporomycetes; order Peronosporales; family Peronosporaceae; genus Phytophthora; species Phytophthora pistaciae. The sequence goes on from JAIKVE010001157.1 coordinate 1,204, forward strand.
GTAGTCACGACATCGAGGTCAAAACCCTTTTTCACCCATCATACTCAGTGTCGACTTACACAGAGGCTTTCAATGATGGGAGTATCGTCCTTTCTCTAGGAAATGACCTGGTTGTGGATACTACAGTGCCCCCCCCCCCCCCCACACACACACACTTACAAACAGCTCGGAGCATCAGTGAAAACGAAAGCTAAGGAGGATAAAAAAGGCAAAAACGTCTTCCAAGTCGTGGAGAACGTCATACAACACACCCTGCTGCCCCAACGGTCAACAAAGCACCGCGTCGAAATTCTGAGCGCTAAGCTTCGTAGATTGCAACATCGAATTACCGGCTGAATAAAGAAGAAACGAAATCTGTATCGATGCACCATGTGCGGTAAGTCTGACGGGCACAATGCAGCAACGTGTCCGGGTGTTGATAGGGTAGATGCTGTATCCAGTGCTGCTGCCATCCCAGGTCGATATGTAGCTGGGAATTGCCCGTTTGAAGCACTTTCAACCTGAGGCGTAGCAACTCTGTCTGCACTTGAAGAGCTGCTATCCTCATCGCCGGCCTTTGAGAACATCATGGACGAAGTTTTCGCCGACTTGGCCAACCTCCCCGACGGTTTTTTTTATGGATCGAAAGAGGCGCCTCCTGCGGGATATGCTGACATAGAACACGACGCGGTTCCAGAAGCTCATGGTATGCCTAATACCGGTGCTGGCCACGAAGCTGGAGCTTGGATTGGCTAAGGGTACGACACGGAGCCTAGAGCGGATGCGGGACACGGCTCGAGCAACAGAGTAGACAATATCTCGGTTGTAGGTCACCCAGGCCTTATCCACGAAGCTGGCCACCGAGGTGCGATCGAGGCCGACCACCAACATGTATCTGCGATTGGGGCAACACGTCTTCAGCCGACGCGGGGGCTGAATACGATACGCATCACTGAACCGACACTGAGTCTTCTGCCGACGCTGACCAGCAACACGACGCTGATTACTGAGTCGACGCTGGCCAGCAATACGACGCTGGGTAAGCAGCCGACGATGGCCCACACTGTCATTTTTTTTTGTTTTCGTTGTACGCTCTTCTTTTCCAGAACTTGGTACTTGACTTCCTATCGACAGAGTAATTTTCAACTTTACCATGTCGTCATTGCTGGATTCAGCGAGAGTCAACGCGAAGAAGGTCGAAGATCTATTCAGCTTCGTTTGAGAAACCGCTGCACCACGCTTGCAGCCCGTCGTGATGTCAACCGCTCACCAAGTGTCCGGGTGTTCTGTTCCACTTTGTATGACTATGCCATGAACTACTAGAAGTACGCTAGACGGCTTGCTCAACAGGAAACCTGTAGTACATGCAAGTAGAGCTTTCGACGTTTGACGTTAAACTTGCAACTCCACGATAACGTTATCTCTCACTTTACCGGTTGATGCCGTCCGATAACGACAGGAGATGTCTGATTGGCTTAAAATATTTTGGTGGAACAGGCCTCGCACTCCACGTCGTTCGACCAAGGCTCGTGTGCTGGAGAGATGTCCGCGTTTAAGTCCAAGACACGGCCGCAGCATTGGCTGCACCGCGTGCTCGTGGGTCTCGTGGCGCTGGGCTTCCTTACGCTCGTGGTGCAGACCTCGTCGCTGCTCGGAAGTTCGGGTGACCAGCTCACGGGCAGCGCGCGCCTGCGTCGAGCCATCAGCTTCCGCATCCCGTGGCGGCATCGCGACAACAGCAGCGGCGACTTGGCGGCAGCAGTCGCGGAGCACATAGCAGCAGAGACAGACACGGAGGAGAGCGACAAGGTGTCGGTCGAGGACTCGCTGCACTTGAGTCTGCTGCACGCTGCGTGTCCGACACGGACGCGGTGCTGCCGTGGCAGTTCGGCAGTCCGGGCCACCAGTTGCTCAACGCCACGGCCAGCAACCCGGAGGTGCTCATGCACCGCAATGACTCGGACTTGCTGCAGAAGCTGAGGCAGTGTCCCGACGTGGACGTGTTTCTGCCCAACCACTTGCACGGCAATGGGTATTGTGAAGATGCAGTCGCGTACGCCACGCCTTCCACAAGCCGCTGATCTCGGTGCAGAGCAAGCCGTTCCAGTGCCTGATACTGGCGGTTGCGTCGAAGAAGCTGATCGAGGTTGATCAGGTCCAGGCCGCCATCTTCTCTTCGGGCAAGACGTACTGCAAGTTGATCTAGAAACGTGGCTAGATGAACATCTAGACCATTCTGCGTGTGGAGTCGACACGATGTTCTACGAGGGTGGCGGGCCAGAGCTATCGCTAACAGATCGCCGATGTCAAAGGAGTCTGTGCCATACACGCAGATCAAACATCTCATGCAAAATGTATTCAATATAACGCCATCCTCTCCCCTCTTAACGCAAACGTATATGTCTTTCCCAACAAAAGCTAGCTCTCCCTAGCTCTCACTACCGGTGTCGCTGTCGTTTACGTCGCTCGGAATGTTGTCATCCTCCTCCGCATAATTTTCGCCGATGAACATCACGTCGCGAATCGTGTCAGAGCCCAACGAACATCGTTTTGTAGTAACGACGTTCCCACCCTTTGAGAACGCGCGCTCCGAAGGAACGGAAGTAGCGATACAACCCAACCACTTTCTCGCGAGCGCAGCAATAATGGAGCATCCTTTCTGGTTGTCCCTCCACCACTCCAACGCATTGGTAGTCACTGGAGTTTTATGCGCATTACTCATGTAAACGAGAAGTTGAGACTTGCATCGTTCACGTATCTTCTCTTCATGTTCCGGGATCGGCTCTTCATCGCAATCGTCTACACCACCGCTGTAAACATCAGTCAACCATGCCAGAATCTCCTTGGTCGTCAGCTGAGCTAGGTTGTTTCGCTAAGAAACATTCTCATCACAGCACTCGTTGGCTTCGTTCATTTCTTTGGCCAATTGGACTGCCGCATCCATCAGGTTCTCGCACGCACGCTCTGCGTCTGCGACGACCGCGGCTCCAACATCGAAATCCACATGAGCTCAGCTGTAATCTTGTCTTTATTCGGGATTGGCTTGGCCGGTTTCTTGCTTTTGGACGATCTCTTCGTCACCTTGATGGGGTTAATGAAGCGATCTTCAAACAGTTTCAGGTATGCTTTCCGGACGGAGTGCATCAGCGCTTCCACCCGCGGAACGTAAGGCTCACTCCCGACCGACCGAACAACAGAAGCAAAAATCTCTTCGTTTGTCAGCTTTCGCCGCACCTGCCAAAGAACAGGAACCGCCATTACGAGCGTGGGATATTTCTCACCTCCAAGTCCAGTAGTTGCTTTAGCAAAAGGCTCCAGCAATACCACGAGACAACGGATCGTAAACCATTGCTCAGCAGTTGGTTGAGCAGCCGTAGAATCTGCGAACTCGCCGCTAGTACCCACATACTCAAAGAAATCTTCCAAAGTTGTACGCAGCTCTAGCATACGTACAAGCATAGCATGCGTGTAGCGCAGTCCGTGGTCGGTTGGAGATGTGTCTTCTGCAACGAAATAAGCTGATCCATCGCTTTGGTTGACCGGCTGAAAATACAGCGAGTTTGCGAAACTGATCCACGACCAATCGCAACTTATCGAGATCACCCCGAGCGCTCTCACATTCACTGGCAATAAATGCGTCAATCTCCTCGCAGGCCTCCGCTTCGACGGCATCGTCAACGTCCTGACTGGTTTTAGCTGCTTCTAGAAGTTCTTTGGCTGACATCTCCGGCTTCTTCTTCATAATTCCAGACCCAACGATGAGATGAAGGCAGTGCGCTGAGTTGAGCCCTAGCAAATCGCAAGCCTTGCTTCCGTTTGTGGCACCATCACGGAGAAGCTTGACGCACTTCTCTTTTTTGAGCCCCCACGACGTCATGAACTCCTGCAGCGCGTTCTTGATGGCGCCGGCATCGTGCTTCCCCGGTAGCAGCTTCACCTCCAACACCCAGCTGCGCAAGTTAAACTCCTTGTCAACGTAGTGAAGCGTAAAACAGATAAACGCAAGTTTGTTTCTTGCCGTCCAGATACCCGACGACGCCGAGTAGTAGTCACACTCCAGGCGAATCTCTTCCTTCAGAACAGACCGAAGATCAACCGCAATCGTTGCAACTCGCTCTCGCACTTTCCAGCTTTTGGGGATTTTCACACGACCTCGAACAGAGTTCAAGTGCCTTGAATACTTTCGGAAGTACTTGTCTTCCACGATGGTGAACGGCCGATTGGATTTACAAGTCCAAATCGCCGCCAAGTCGTCTGTCCGGGTTTGTTCAGCTTCAGTGCAAGGGTCGTTAACCTCAGAAGGCGCGGGATCTGCTTCGCGGTGAATGAGTAGCTGAACTCTGTTTTTCTCCCGACGCTCGAGTTGGGCCTGCTTGAGAACCTCTGGGTGACAACGTTGCATGTGCGTCGTGACATGGGTTGTGACCGACTGCTTGAACGTTATCTCAACATTGCACTTCGCGCAATACGCGCACCGTGCGTGCTGCGACCGCCGATCGCGTTTGCCCACATCCAAGTATTTGGCTTTGCAAACAAGGTAGATGAACTTCCGGTGCTCCGGTTTGCGCTGCTTGTACATGGGGTAGAGTACTTTCGGAGCTCGGCAATCACTTCAGGAGACAGAGTGTCGCTGAGGGGTATCACAGTTTCTCCTCCAGCTCCGGAACTCGTTCGAGGTGGCGTCTTCTTGTTACGGCGGCTCGATGTGTTGCGAGCCTTTTTAGGTGTCCGCGTGCGTTGTGCACTGGCTGGTGTGACTGCACGCTTCCTGGGAGAACGACGGGTTGGCGATTCTTGGGGTACATGATCGGAGTTTTGTAGCGCTCCGCCAACTTGTAGGGGTGGTTCGTTTTCAGCTTCCAGAACCGCACGGTGATCCAAAGCCGAAAGCGTAGCGCCGCCTTCCGGCAGCTCACCAACACCATTGACACGGCTGCCGATACGTTGAACTCCATGAACGAGCTGATACCGGTCGCCGTAGGGTGCATTGTCTTCAAAATGTAGCTGCGCACGCGTAGGAGGGCTAGCATATGCCTCCCCATGGATAACCTGCCGTACTGGGTTCAATCGTTGTCGCGTAAGGACAGTCTCGGGATCGGGAAAGTGAAGAGATTCCCGACGAAGCCCCCGCCGCTCGTCATGCTCACGAAGGCCCCCGACGTATCGCGCTTGGACATCGGGAAGCTTCGAAGCGCTGCTCGACGCTCTGAATGGCAAGGGAGGCCCCATACGTAGTGTTCGTGTCTAATAGCGAAGTGTGCGTGTGCCAGGTCCGCGACGCTTCATGGATAACGGTATCTTTCCGTAGGTTTTAACTCACAAACGTTAAAAACTTGCCGTTACTTGCCGTTATCGTACCTAACGTTGAGAGCTCTACATGCAAGTATGCATATATACATCGAGCTCGCATCACCTATAGTGGCGGGAAGCACACTGGATGTCAATAACGACAATGCAGCGTACCATGGGATCTTCATCTCGACAGCAAGGAGCACGCAGGTGATCCATTACGACAATCTTGATTACACGAGTAATCCATTAAGACAATGCGGATGACATTCGCCACGTCCAACCAAGTGGCTGTCAGCGCAAGAGCTACTCCGCCACGTATATAGACTAGCGTTAGTACGAACCTCACTTTGCTGTTTACCTAAAGTAAACTACGGCAAACTTCCAGGGAGCTCGCCAGCTCTCCCCACTTCGTGTTTCTCGTTTCCTGCGAAACACTACAAAGAATTCTTTAGCGGTAACGCTGCAACAAGACCATGGCCAAGACCAAAAGAGCACTTCGTCGGTGGCAGACGCTGATAAAGGGAAATCGATGGCCCCTTCACCCCCACGGTTGCGCCTCGACTTGCCAGTAGCTTGTGCGCTGCCCTCATGAAATGGCGTCGCAAACGTCGGGAGTATGAATAGGCCATGAGGAGCCGCGCCAAGGACAAGGCTAGCGATGTGATAATGCTTGTGAAGAGCACCTTCGATGAAGGTCTCCTCTGCATGTGGTGCCTTCTATGCTAGCGAATGTCGATGCACAACGCCACGGACAGTCACATTTTGGCTGAGATGGATAGAATCATTGCGAGTGTGAAGAACAATGACGTACCGGACATCGACGCGGAAATTCGTGACCAACTCCGCATGAGCCTGTCGGAAACGGACGTTAGTGAAATCCTCCTCTGGCCCAGCTAAGAAACAACATTTCATGCTCGGATTCATATCTAGGCTTCCACTTCTTCGTTAGCGACAACAAATACCTTAAATTAAAGCGCAGCGTCTGCTCGTCTCAATGATATTATAAAAAGCGTGTTAACAAGCGCGCAGCGCTAAATACCACGCTGTTTAATCAAGCCTTATTCACGTCAATGAGGTTTTATTGCACAACTTCGGATCAAGTTGGCGATATTAAAAACAAAATATACCAGCAGATTCGCCAAAGAAGTGCAAAAACACTGAACGCAACACTGAATGCTAGCAGCGCGTTACAGGCAGAGTAGAGCCAGCCCGAGAATGAGATTTTTCAGGCTGTTATTTAGCTATTTCGTGGTGAACAATTAACCTAATTTAATTTGACCAATCGGGGTGAAGTACCGATTTAGGAGGTTAATTTTATGTGTGCTACGATTTATTGCATCTCCTTTAAAGTGGACTTCCCGGTGGCATACACCCCCACATCGCAAACTATGGAGCTAGGAATAAACCCGTTTTTGATGTGGAACTTACTCACGCGCGGAAGCGGAACGTTGTTGTCCCCGGAGTGCTTTATAATGCACTCCATCATCTTTTGTAGTGTAATAAAACTTCTATCTAGCGTTCGGCTTGGAAGAAGCTCAAACGCTGCTATCACTACACCACTTAATGCATCTACCTTAAATGTTGGCTGCCGATACTGTACGGATTGGATAGCGTTGAAGACAGATAAATCTAAAACGTTCAGGTCTGCTGATTTAACCCCCATTCACCAATACATGCTCAGCATACATACGGGCTTTGGCGCATGTATGCTGAGCATGTATGCTATAAATAGGACATGGACCATACAAATCAGTTAACAAATCAACATGTATGCTGAGCATACATGCACCTACCCTATACAAAATCCCTAACAAATGACATGTATGCTGAGCATGTATGAGTACAAAAAACATTGTGTGGAGAATGTGTACGGCGAATGGGGGGTTAAGTGGCTGGAATTCCGTGCAGATATCCCAGCCACCTTCTTGAGCGGCCTCTTGTACCGACCACGAGCTGCTGCCGCATGCGGGCTTGCATTGTCATGTTGAACTCGAATTGAACGGCTCCTTCCACCTTTAGAGTTAAACATTCACCAAAAGGTTAGATTTTCTACTAATAAAACAGAATAGAATCCATGTTCACATACCTGGCCATTTTGCGCGTATTGCAGGAAACAATTTCTCGACTAGTAGTTTGGAATACTCGTCGGCTGTCATTGAAACATTTTTTGTCTCCCACGCACCGGCTAAACGGTTGACCGACGTTCTCTGAGCTTTCACACGCTCGACAATCGGCCAAATCCCGATTTTCCCATCGAAATATTTTCGTCGGAAGAAATCGTAGCGCGGTCTTGCGACTGCTGCTAAAAACACTACTTTGCCAATGTAACGTTTGTTAGCTGTTGTATGGTGGGGCAGCTCCTCGCTAGGGGAGATGTAATAGTGTGTTGAGCCCTTATACATATTAAACCATTTTTCGTCGATATGTACGACATCATACATATCAACGAATCTTGGTTGTCGAAGGCCTATATGCAATAACATTTGACACATTGAAGCAATAGCATTGAACACCAGTTTATATTAATTAGGAGTAAGTTGAAATAAAAAAAAACTAACCGCGGGGTGGAGTGACGTGCTTCAGCGCGAACTTGAGACGCTGCGTTTTGTGCTGTTGCGTTAGTCGTGGCTTCAAGCAGGAGAAGCGCCGACGCAACATGCCCATCTTGAGGTAGCGCTGGAGAGTGGTGCGAGGAACACCAACCGCAGCAGCCAGGCTCCGCTGAGTCTGCCGCAGCGGCAGCGGAACCGCCTCCACCGTCGCGGCAATGTCCGGGTGGAGGATACCGCGCGGCCGGCGGCGTAGGGGCTCGAGCAACACGCCAGGGGTGCCACGCTGGTTCCAGATGCGCGTAACGGTGTCTCGGTGACACGAGAACTCGCATGACGCAGCCTTTTTGGCGCCGCGAGGGAGCCTCCCGTTTAGGGCCTTGCCGGCGAGGTAGAGCAGGATAGCGAGCTTCTTCTTCGGGGTGAGGTTCGGCTCCTGGGGGTGGCGGTCCATCTTAATGGCGTGCGGTGGGCTGTTGTCGGGAGCTGTTGGCGGGAACTTTGCAAGTGCCAACAGTTTAGTGGAGGGAACGGCACAATTTGCCGCGCCAAATCCAATCTAATCCAATACTAATATTGACCAATCAAATGTTAGTGAGGTTAAATAAAAAACCCTTATGTTGTTTCTGAGCTGGGCCAGAGTAGTAGTCATCTAATACTTCAAAAAGTGCTACGACATTATTAACGAGCATGGATGGCGCCAGATTTTTACTGGTTCGGATGGCCGGCAGCAACTGTGCCGCATCTTGATCGCTCGCTGGAGTCACAGGCCCTTCGCAATGAAGTGGATAGGACAATCCGCTTCCAACAGCGCAAAGCAAAGGAAGACGATATCGTACTCCATGATTTGATCCTGGAGATAGCATTAGATCAAGAACAAGCTGACCAGAGCCTGAAGAGGGCTAAGCGCGACCGTGGCAGCGGTAAATCCGTGCGACCCATCCAGCGCGGTGTCAGTGCTGCGCCAACTAAAAACAACGAACTGTCGGTGAGAACTTGAAGTCTACTTCTCCGAAATAGGCTCCTGATCGACCCAAGGATCTTCTTACGCCATGCCTGCACTGCGACGGCGTGGATTGGCTCTCAGAGTGCAGCAAGGCGACGGGTGATCAAAAGGCGGAAATTTGGTGTGTATGTTGCGCGCACAGCGAAATGCGGAAGCAAAAAACAGGCGGCGAGGCTCAAGCGTTTGCGTAAATGCATTCCGGCCACTGAGAAGACTGTGACTTTGAACCAGGCACATGTTGTGCACTACTGTGCCGACCCCGGTGCAGATAGAACGGTGATTAGACGGCTACATGTCGACGAGCTACAGAAGCTCGACGAATCAATCATTGTGTCAGCACTACAGGTAGCGGTTCCTATTGTGAGCGAAGCGGTGGGTGAGCATAAACTTACGTGCTCTGCTGCTGCTGTACAGCTTCGGTTGGTGTTGAACACTGCCGCCGGACCTGTCACTATCCATGAGCCGGTGGAGTGTCTGGTGATGGAAAACATAGATCCAGAGCTTATTTCGGGGCGAGACGTGCTAGATACACTAGGCATCAACATCGACCGCCAGCTGGTGCAACTCGCAGAGCGGAATGATGAAGCCGATGATAACATGGAGGATGTCGACGATAAGCTGCCTGTGTCTACTACGCGATCCAGCAACGACGAGCTAATGTCCACTATCGACAGATTCGTTGAGATGGCGCTGGAACATGGGTTTCCTCGTGACTTGGAGCCTCAACTTCGCGCTGTCAAGCACGACATTTGGCGGCTGCAGCCCCGCAACGATTCTCCCGCGAACGTGTCTGCGTTGAGGATACGTCTCAAAGACGGTGCCAGTGCAGTGAAGAGTAAGCCATGACGCTACCCAACTGCCGCACGCACATTATTGCGCGAGTTCAACAACAAACTTGTTGAGCTCGGGTGGGTCTATGAAAACCCCAGCAGTCGCTGGGCTAGTCCCGTCCTGTCTTTGCGCAAGCAAGGCATGACTGAGGAGAAGTACCGCCAGACGTGTGACAACCGTTTGGTGAACGATCTCATTGACGCATTCATCAGCACCCTGCCGCACATCTCGAAGCTGCTTGAGCACACGCGGGGCAATCAGCACTATGGGCTGTTTGACCTGCTCAAAGGATTCTAGCAATTGCCCCTAAACGAGCTTAGCCAGGAACTATTGTCTTACATTACGGACTCCAAAATTCTATACTCCTCGTCCTGTACCGCAAGAATGCTGTGATGCTGCTGTGCACTTCCAGCAGACGATGGAGAAATGCTTTGATTCGCTTTTGTACCGTTTCATGGTCATTTGGATCGACGACATTCTCTTGTTCGCAAACGACATTGGGACTTACGTCGCCAAACAAGAGGAGTTCTTTGATCTGGTGGCAGCATCAGGGCTAAAGTTGAGTGCTAAGAAAAGTAGCCTCTACCAGCAGACTGTGAAATGGTGCGGTCGCGTGATTAGCCGTGATGGCATTGCGCATGACCCCGCCAGGATTGATGTCTTGCGATCGATTCCGTATCCAACGACGGCAGGGGAATTACAGCAGTTCCTTGTGCCGCAAATTGGATGCGGGAGTCAAGAGCGGATTATCAGCGACTCGACAAGGCGCTAACTAAGAGCAAGCGCACAAAGCGCGTTGCAGCAGGTATCTCTATTGAGCGGACCGACTCTGAGAAGGCCGCATACGACCGTGTCAAGGAACGGTTGGCTACATCAGCTACATGGCATTGCCGGATAATGCAGCCACTACATGTCTGTTTACAGATGCATCCGATACTGGCTACGCAGTGTTAGTTACCTGGGTAGCTGCGCTGTGACAGGGGTCGTCGGATCGTGGTTAGGTACCCAGGTAATCGTAGTTAGTTACCCAGGTAACTAACTACGATCCGAAGACCCCTGTCACAGCACAGCAGCACAAGTTGTTGACGTTTGTGAGTGGAACATTCCGGGGAGCTCAGTTAAATTGGACAGTCATCGAGAAAGAGGCATACCCCATAGTGGTTGCCTACGAAAATCTTGACTACTTGTTGGTGCGAGCACGTCCGTTCCGACTATTCTGTGATCACAGAAACCTCATCCATATCTTCGCACCTGACACTAGCACTAAGAAACACGTTCGAGGGAAACTATTACGGTGGGCTCTCAAACTGATGAGCTACCAGTACGTGGTCGAACATGTAGAAGGTGCGTCGAATGTTTGGGCCGACATGTTGTCGCGGTGGGCTGGTCAGCCTATTACTACTGTCAAGTGGAAGCGTTTCACTCGGAAAGGGCGAAGCGGCCAAGCCAAGCGCGAAACTGTACTCCGGCCCCTAGACGACAAAGACTATATCTGGCTATCGCTGGAGGAGATCCTGACTGTCCAGCGACAGCGCGCAGCCCCTTCGACAGCAATGAGAGGCAAGGACGGTGTACTGCGGGTGAATCAGCGCCTCTGGATACCGCGTCCAAGTCTAGACTTGACGCGTAGGTTATGCGTGATCGCCCACTGCAGGGCCCAGGGACACCGCGGTGAACAGGCTATGATAAATCACCTGCGACGTATTTTCCACATCCCAGACCTCCAAAAGGTTGTCCACGCATTCGTGACGGCCTGTCTACTTTGCCCACATGTGAAGGGAGGGCGTACAATCCGCCGACCGTGGTCTGAGACTATTGAGTGCAACGAGCGGAACGGGGTGCTACATTGGGATTTTTTGTCCATGGGTGATTCATTCGGCATTAGTAAATACTTACTGGTGTTGAAAGATGATGCTACACATTTTTGTGAGCTGATTGTGGGTGACACCGCTGACAGTGTCGTGGCAACTGCGGCCATTCTAGACTGGCATAGGCGTCCCACTAGTATGGGTTAGCGACAATGGCAGCCACTTTAAAAACGAGGTGGTGGCAGAGCTTTCAAAGCGGCTTAAGAGCCAGCAGAACTTTACTCTAGTCTATAATCCGTGGATCAACGGATCTGTGGAGCGTTTCAATCGCGACATCTTGCAGGTGCTAAGGGCTATGACATTGGAGTACAAGCTGTTCACAAAGGACTGGGTCTACCTAGTCCCACTGGTACAATTTAGTCTACACCACACGGCCCTGTCATCTCTTGGCAACCGAGCGCCGGTGGAACTTTTCACTGGTTTGCCATGCCCATCGCCACTGACCCAGTTCAGAACCGGTTTTTTAACCTGCCAACAACCTTGGAGGCAATCTCCCAGCACCTAGCTACATGGCGCGAAAGCCTGTGCGCAATGCACCAGCCCATAGCTGACCAACGGCTAAAGCAGCTGTGGCGTAGCGGGATCAGCAAAATCTGCGAGATTGCCAATCCAACTTACCAACTGCGCCC
>JAIKVE010001158.1:0-13351 GCA_024679115.1 Phytophthora pistaciae
CGCGCCTTGGACGCGTACTCCGCCTCCTTCTGCACCAACTCCTTCAACCGGTGATCGGCGGCAGCTTGCGCCCTCGAAAACTTACCGTAGCGCTGCTCCTCGTAGAGCAAAAAGCCCTCCGCGAGACGGATCTTCGACGGCAGGTCGACGGTCACCTGGCTGGGCGCGAACGACGCCGAGTCCAGTAGCACGGACAGATCCTCTTCTTGGGGCATTTCGATGACCCAGAAGACGCGCATGCTGTTGTCCAGACCCCCGATCGTCGAGAACGGATTCCGACGGGGCAGGCGCACTCCGTCCATCGCAGCGGTGGCGAGCTGGCTCTTGCTCACGAAGTCGAGGTCGCACGTCATCTTGAGCACGTAGTTGAGGTCTCGCCACAGGAACGGGCGGATCTGGATCATGCGTCGTCGCCACCCAGCGACCGCGTCCACAGTCGCTAGCGATAGCTCTCGGACGCGTACGAGCGCCTCAAGCAGCTCAACACTCTGGTCGTCCTCGAACGCGCAGCAGCAGCGCAGCAACTCGTCGATCCCAGCTTCTCGAGCCACGATGGCTCTCAGAACAGCCAGCTCCTCTTCCGACAGCAACCCCTCGTACGACAGCGCCTTCGTGCTGGAGAACCTCACTACCGAGCTGGAAGCCTGCACTCCACCCTCCTTCGGCTTCTTCACCCCAGTCATGTACGGCTTCAGATGGTCATCGGTTTTGGGCTTCTCGCTGCTAGCGCTCGTCGACTGCATCCTGCTCGACCTAGGCACACGCTGACAAAATAATACACATAACAATGAACAGTCGGGCTCGATCCAAATTCAGCTGCACCACAATGCACTCTTCAAGGTTCAGCTTCACGGCACTCCATTTTTGCTTGTTTCCCAGTTGCAGTAGATAAAATGCACTCTTCAAGGTTCAGCTTCACGGCACTCCATTTTTGCTTGTTTCCCAGTTGCAGTAGATACGAGTCGGTCCATTGCTCACTTCCGCTGCTCGGCAGTGCGACGTCGGACTTCTTCCCAGGTCGTGGGTTTTGCTGGGGGATCACTGGGCACTCCGAAGAAATAGTCGTCTTCGCCGTGGCGGAGCGGGGGCTGAGTCTTGTCCGACCCAGGACGGCTAGAGTCTCGCGAGTAGTGAGCGTACGGGTCACGAGAAACAGGAGCGTCACGGTCTCCGAAGTCCGACGCTTCCTCGGCCAGAGGAGGCTTCGCACCGAAGAAAAACGGTGAGCGGACTCCACTGTCATTGGGCTCTCCAAAAGCCTCTTGGTCGTCATTCTTCCAGTCCTTGGCGTCTTTTTTGCCGCGCGGCGTGTCAAGACCAGTGATCGGCGGGATGCTGCTGCTGGAGATGTCGTTATCAAAGCGGCGAGGCGCGGGAGGGAGTTTGTCCGTCGGCTTCGACGCGAAGCTCCCCGGCTCCGCAACCTCCTCATTCCACGAGTCACTGCAGCAGAACACAGCGGACAACTACGTCAGTACCAAGGGAAAGAATTCAATCAGCACACAGCATCAAAACTCACGTGGCAGCCGCTGAATGCTGAAACTTGGCGTCCAGCTCCTGCACGAACGGGTTGTCCGGGATCTTGTTCTTCAGACTACCAAGCCACAAAGAACAAAAAAATTAGTGAGGCTCCTATCCAACTGCAAATGTTAAAATAAACTCACATGTTCCTGGCGCGCGCCGCAAAGGGCGACTTGTCCGATGGGAGCATCAACAAGTCCGAGAACAGGTCCCTGCGGATGCTAATGATGCCGTAAGAGGCTCCAAACAGGCCGCCAGCTGCACAACAATAAGAAATAAGTATTAGATAAAACAAATAAAAAGTTTAGGAATCTCTCGAGACTCACACATCATGGCGAAGGCGCCCGCCACTTTCTTCTGGTTCTTGGAGAGTTTCCAGAGCCCGGCCATGACCGACGAGCCGAAGATGGCGCCCATGGCGGCGCGGCGCTTGCCTTTGTTCGCGTAGTGGGCCAGGATCTCCATCTCCGCCTCCGTCCTGTGAACAAATTGTAGGGTCCATTTTAGCATGTGGCGCGTTGTTTTAATACCCTTAAAGTTGAGATGACGTAACGTACTTGCCGATGAAGGACGCGTTCTTGTCCTTGGACACCTCGACGCTCAGCGTGCGGATGGCGTCGTCCACGGGCACCGTGCCGAACGAGGTCATCGTGGGCTTCCTAGGCTCGGGGATTTGTATGGGAATGTGCGGTTAATAGAATGGAGGAAGAGGATTGGGTAAAATTGGGGATGTTATTTGGACCAATGGTGTTATTTGGACCAATGGTGTTATTTGGACCAATGGTGCGTCTTACTGGTAATTCACTTCAACTTGCAACTATTGACATGTGAAGTAAGTATCCAAGAAGATGTATCGATTGACTAAAACATTTCATCTAAACTAAATCACCTAGACGATGGTGCTTTTGGTAGTCTGGGCAACACTCGGCGAAGGATAAGGTTGTAGTTAAGAAGCTCTGTATGGAGCATGAAACCCGCTCACTTGTCCTTGAAGTTGTCTCCCGAAGGCTTGTCCGAGCCGCTGCAATACGCCAAGTTAGTTCAAGACCGGTGACACAATGAATATTATGGATTACGAGAACATTGCACGTACGTCGGTAGTCCTGCGCCTCGGAGCAGCTCCTGCGCGTACGCGTTGTGCGAGAGCTTGGTCTGGAGACTGTGAAGCAAGTGCGAGCACAATGGACATCAGATCTCATGCGCATCAATTTGAATAACGAGCTTCACGTTATGACGTACATTTCTCTCGCCTGAGCAGCATGCGGAGCCTTGTCACTTGGAAGCTGGAGCAGCTCCGTGAACAACTCGTGGCGGATGTTGCTCGTACGCACCGACGTCCTGGCACCAATTGCACCACCGACTAGAGATAGCCGCGTTAGATGCTAAAGCTCACAAATCTAGCAACAAAGCGCTGTACGAACCGAGAACTCCCACGACACCCAAGGTCGTCCCGAGTGCAGCTGCATTCCAGACGCCAGCCATGGCTGTCGCTCCCAAGAGGCCACCGAGCGCGGCGCGACGCGTTCCTTTCTGGCGATACTTGGCGAAGACGTCTCTCTCGGCCGGCGTGATGTCTTTCCTACTCGCACACAATATCACAGTAACTTAGCCATCTTGACAGGAAGGGAGGGCGTTTGTTGTACAGCGTGGAGGTACTCACATCCAAGGTGCACGGCCAAAGCCTCGTGGCCCGAAACCCCACGGCCCGATGCCACGAGGGGGGCCGGAACGCTCGGGACCGGAGCCGTCCTTCTTGATGTTCTTGGCAAACATCTCGGATCGCATCGTGTACATGACTTCGTACTGGTCAGAGGACGTGGAAGGCATCATCCTGCTGAAGGTCGGGCTGTTTGCTGCGCTGGAGGGGCTTGTGATGCTGGCGAGCTAGAGAATTGAATTGTGAGCAAAAGAGAGCAACTCTCCTACCCAAGGACAGTCAATCAAGCTCGACGTGCGGAGTAAACGCTCCTGTTGACGCCGAGTGGCAGAATGAATGTGCAACGGGATGGGCGGGTGCACCGAATTAAGGACGCATGTGGTTTTAGGGGAAACCAGGCAGTAGCTTTTGACTGGTATCCGTACAACCAGCAAACACACAAACATTCTACTCAGGACCTGTACACGCCAGTAATGTTTGCCGGGACCCCGACTACTATACACAATGGTGACTACTGTACTTAGTAGCTGAATGTGTACCTCGATCCTGAGACGGGTGTTTTGCATTGTTGTCTCCAAACTACAGACTTATTGCGGTAAGTTGTGAGTCTACGTGTTTGTTCAGCGATTCTCCCCATGCGAGCAAGTTCCTGTGCTAAGTGTCGATCAGTCCGCAGTGACACACGCCATCATTTATTTGTCTGACTTCACCAGTTCTTGCGCGAAGGCGTTGTGCGGCAACTTCTCCCGGATGCTATAAGCCATACACGTTCCCAAAAATTGTCAAGAGCTGCTATCCATGACCATCTCCTTCGCTGCCAAATTCAATTCACCACGTACATCTCTCTCGCATGAGCAGCGCGTGGCGACCTCTCGCCTGGGAGCTTTAGCATTTCGGTGAACATTTCTCGACGAATCCCGCTCGTGCGCAGAGACACCCTGGCACCGATCGCACCGCCCACTTTAAGAGGAGAGCAAGCATCGCAGGACAGCAGTATAGTTAGTATCTCCTCGTTGCTGAATCGAGTAAAGTTTCATTGCGGAAGAACGTACGCATCACACCAGCAGCCCCCATGAAATCCCCCAATGCAGCGACTTTCCAAACGCCTGCCATCACCGAAGCCCCAAGGATTCCTCCGACCGCTGCTCTCTGTCTGCCCTTCTCCCGGTACTTCATGAGCACGCCCATTTCCGCCGGAGTGATATCCTTCCTATTGTACTCACACAATTAGATTAATGATCAACTGTCAGTTCGTCGGCGGGGGCAATACAGCAAAACGCTACGACATTGACACGCACCCCCATCCTTGACGGCCGCCTCGGCCGAATGCGCCGTATCTCGACGGGCCAAAGTGTTCGGGGCCAAAGCCCCAAGGCCCGGGGCCACCAAAGCCAGGACCACCGCAGCCTCCACGGCCAAGTCTCCATGGGGCGCCAAACACGCCTGGATTAACTCCTTTCTTGGCGAGTTCGGAGCGGAGCGTGTACAGGACCTCGTATTCCTCAGACGACATCATCGTTCGGTAGCTGTGCTTGGCGGTGGGCTGCAAATTGAGCTGTGAGCACAACAACGACCGACGCAGCCACACTCATACAGCATTTTCGCCTCAATGGGTGCTGGGAATGCTTGTACGGAGCGTCAACGTGCTGTGTTGACTCCGTTCCGATGTTGACTCTCACACAGCTGTAGTAGTCCTCTCTCTACTCTCTGCAATTGTGTTGACCCCTTGCGGTAAGATATGCTTGAGGAGGACCTCCAGGCTGCCCTAATAAACGCCAGACGCAGTTCAATTTACGGTACATGTATCCGATAGTCGAGTAGGATTAAAACCACGGGTTTGGCAGCTTATGAAGTGCACAAAACTCGGTCGACGTTGAAACTCCATGCAAAAGCAACAGCAGCACAACTTGAAATAATGGACAAATGCATTGGGTCCATGGAAGAGTAGTGCTGTTCTATTTCTTTGTTTTGCGAGGGGGTCGTTTGCTTCTGGC
Organism: Phytophthora pistaciae; assembly: GCA_024679115.1. NCBI lineage: Eukaryota > Oomycota > Peronosporomycetes > Peronosporales > Peronosporaceae > Phytophthora > Phytophthora pistaciae. The sequence goes on from JAIKVE010001158.1 coordinate 5,173, forward strand.
CTTCATCGCCCTCGGTATCTTCGTCTTGCGAAGTTACTTGGCAAACCCCGATTTCTGAAGCAGCTCTTGCGCATATGCGTTGTGTTGCAACTTCGTGGCGAGGCTACAGATCGAAATGCAAGTACAAATTAGTGACAACTACAATCGTGGCGTCATCAATAATTTTCATCAGCATTGAACGTACATCTCTCTAGCCTGAGCCGCACGGGGTGACTTGTCTTCAGGAAGCTTGAGCATTTCAGATATGATCTCCTCTCGAATCCCGCTGGTTCGCATCGAGACGCCAGCGCCGATCACACCACCAACTGCACGGCCACAAAACAAAGTAGATGTTCCTAGTTAGTCAACCGTCAGTGGGAGCAGCAGATCGTCAGTCAAGCGCGCACCGATCATGCCCGTGACACCCATGGGTCTGCCCAGCTTCGCCATCTTCCACACGCCAGCCATCGCAGACGCGCCTAGGAGCCCACCAACGGCAACGCGCTGCTTGCCCCTCGAGCGGTACTTCATCAAAACGTCCCTCTCCGCTGGTGTGACGTCCGTCCTACACAAATGAGGTGTCAACCAAAGAGCTTCGTCTCTTGTTGTAAGGTGGGGTCAGATAGCACGTACATCCAGGCGCGGCCGAAACCTCGTCCACCGAAGCGACTGGGGCTGGAGTCTCCCTGCTTACCGCACAACTCGGATCGCAGCGTGTATACGACTTCGTACTGCTCGGACGACATGGAGGACATCATTGTGGCTGGGGCAGGAGCTGGTTGATTGAATTGTGAGTGGGCCGGAAATGTCGTCGTTGGAGTTGCGGTACAGACAACGACGGATAAATCCGGGCGACACAAAAATCCGCAGGACAAAGTCGTGCAGTGTACAACAGGGTCTTTCCAGCCAATCAGAATCTTCCAGTATACTTGGTCTTTGTATATCATATGCTTTCGTGTACTTTATATGGATTGTTGTGTGGTTTATGAACATATTTGTGTATTTTATGTATTGTCAAGAGTGTTTTTACAGTGGAAACGGACGGGGATTTCATGTCATTTAACTATGGGGGATAGCATTCAGTGGTCCCGGATTTATCCGTCGTTGTCTGTACGGGAACGGGGCAGAATGTTTGTTGTTTTGGCGTAAGCAGTCGTGATGACGCCGGAGCAAGAATGAAGTTCAATGTACCCATCTGCAGATTGCAAATGGATACATCTCTTGGATGGCTTGCCATCGTGGCTGATACTTCGCGCAATGTTATTTATCGACCTGCATATCACTCTAGATGCCGTCCTACTTTCGTTGTCGGGAAGATGGGTGTGGGTAGGCAAGCCTTTTAGCCGAACCCACTCAAATTCAAAAAGGAACATGACAGTGTCTTTAGATGTCAATGTGCCTAAATTCGTGTTGGCACTGTGTGTAAGTGTTCACCAAGTTGTGGTAAGCTTATCCTTGAAAGAAAACAAGGAATCCTAAAGTAAAATGCTTTAATAAAAAGGAATGATGGTTCTGGTAAGAACCGACATGGTTTTATTTTATTTTACCACACGCTTCCACTTCCTGTAATTTTGAGCATTCATTCGCAACCAGCAAGAATGCTTGCAAATGCAGCCGTTAACGCCGGACGGATGCAATATCGCTACTTCAGTGTTTCACTTTTCGACTTTCGTTCCTCCGAGCACACGAAACACCAAGCACCAAGAGCAACCACCAACCCGAGCACAATGCTGACAACCGACCAATACGAAGTCATTTACACGCTGCGTGCCGAGTTGGCGAAGAAAGGTGTCAATCGTTTCGGAGGTCGACGAAGCTGGATGTGCGTTACTGTTACTGAAGTAAAACAGTATATTCTGTCCCCAGATCGCGCGCTAAACCTTGATCTGTGTCGTTTATTTGCAGGAAGGACGTCACGCCTGCCGAGTGGAAGTTGCTCATGAAGTACAGGAAGAAAGGTGCACGTCGTGCTGCCACTGGCGGCCTATTTGGGGCATTGGCGATGGCTGGCGTGTGGAAGATCGCTGCGCTGGGGACGGCGTTCGGTGTCACGGGGGTCATCGGTTCGTTTTCGCCAGTTTATCAGGCGTCCGCACTTTCGTTTGCTGACTTTTGCTCTCAACATCATTTTCTGCAGTAGGCGGCCTGGTCGGAGCTTGGATGGCGATGCGCGCGAGTCGCATTCGTCTCAAAATGGTCAAGGAGATGATCAAACTGCCGACTGACGAATCCCCCCACGCGGCCGAAGCCAGAGAAATGTCCGTGAGCTCTAAACTTTCCATGCGTGTTTTTCTACTAATCTCTTGAGTGTATCGTGCAAATAGCCTCCGTGCGGATCTCCGGGAGAATCCTTACGCGCAAAAGCTACTCAAGAAAGCGGAATCTACCAGGTTTGTTAAAATTCGAGACTTACGTTAGGTTTGGTCTCAGTGACTGGAAGCAGGAGAAATCAGCGCCGGAAAGCTCCAAAGACAAGTAATGCTGGCTCAGGAGGAAGAACGAAAGCAACCCGCTAAGCACGGCACGAAGCAGAACACACTTGTCGTCGCTATGCGCTTCATATTTATATTCTGCACAATTTGAATTCAAGATCATGCACGCAGGTGTATTTTTCTTCCATGACACATTTCCTGTTGTTGTCCAACTACAGTAGTTGAAGTAGATACTGCAGTCTCAAGAATGATAGAGAAAGGTATATAATGGTGAGGTAATATTGTGTTACTGATTCCTACTAGGAATTGAACTCAAATATCCATTCCGGCTCGATGTACCTATCCTAGCCAGTTGCCGTCCTGAGTCCGGCATGTTCTTATCTTCCTCTTCGTCTGATGATCTTCTGCTCGGCATCGTGGGTGAGTCATCTTATTAATGCATGCGAGAGATCCATTCTGTGACATCTGCGTGCATGAGTTGCTTCACTCCATTCGAGAACTCATGGTCGTCTTGACTGTCCTCAAATGCCATGGTGACGCTTCTGTGCGTGTCCATGGCGAAGTTTGCTGCCCAGTCCGCCATCTTATTATGTCTTCTGTAGTGATGCCTCCAGCTCTGCACGGCACACAGATCGGCGAGCCGCCTGACTATTCTGTACCAGTGCTGGAGCTTCCTCGCTTTCGGTGGTTTTCTGCTTTCCATCATCCTCAAGATTAGCGCGCTATCCCCCACCACGTGGATACCAGTCCACTTCTGTTCTAATGCCTTCGTGAGCAACCTGTGGAGCCCAACAAACTCCGCTACGTTGTTGGTTGTGGTCCTCCGCCCTAACGCAGTAGCCGCAGCCCACAAATATGTTCGTCGAGTGTACTCCATCCCCAACCTCCACTACGATGCTGCCGCTGCCACCCGGCCCTGGATTGCCTCTTGACCCCCCATCAAAGAAGCCGACCCTGGTCTTATCTCGCGCTGCCATGCGCCAGATTCCATTCACTCCTCCTTTCCACTTTGCTATGATGTAGCTCGCCACTTTCAGCTTGTGGAATGTCTCTTGGGTGAGGGGATAAAGGCCCATACGATACCGCAGAAACGCCTCCAACACAGCCTTCTCGTAGCCGGCCAACGCTTCTATCAGTGTAGCCTCCTTCCTGCCGTCGGTGTGCACTCTGTCCACATTCCTCCTCCACAGCATTGTCACTGTCACCGCACATCCTAGTGCCCATATCTCGCTGGCGATTTTGTGCAAAGAATCCCATTCTTCTTTCATAATCTCCATCCCCCACTGTATTAACCACCTTGGGGTACTCCGCAGCTTGAAACCGAAGATATCGTTCAGGGCGTCCTCTTACTCCTGCTGACCGCCGCTTCCATTCTGCTCTGGCACCCCCATTTCTTGATGTATAAGTCCCAATATTCCGCCGCCTCGGGGCATGTCCACACTAAATGCGCTGTACCCCCGTGCTCCTTTGTGAACAAGAGGTTGCAGAACACCCTAGTCCTCTAGCCTTGCCCGTCCACAGCTGCAACCGGTTAAGCTTGAGCCGAAATATATTCTGCGATTGGTATGCTGTTACACCTTCCATCTCTTGAATCCGCTTCCACGACAAAGACTCCAGCGCCGCGGCTAGCCCTTCGTGGCTGCTCTTCCATTTGTTCTCGATACTGGTTTTGGCCTGTTCTGCTGCTTTCTCCAGCTTCGTCTTTATCAGGCGTTTGTATCTTCTTCGCGTCTGCGTCCATCTTCGTTGTCCAGCCCAGAGTGCCCTTACTTTAGTTAGCAACGGGTGGGGTGTGATCCACATCGTCCCTGGGCGTACATCTAGTACTTCTGCAATCGTTGGAGCCACTTCTTCGGCGTCCATATCCCAGTCCAGCGCCGTTGTCTCCATGCCCCACGTGTGCGATACGCCCCTTGCAGCCTCCATAGAAACGTGGAACAAATGATGCTGGTCTTCAAGGCCATGATGTACTCTGATCAGGGTGTCCTCCTTGGTCGGGAATGCCAATTCCGGGAAATTAGCCAGCATGCTAAGGCAAATCTCACGAAATAGATGAGCTTCCCCACTTGCCATTGGAACTGTGTGTGTCGTCGGTTTCACCACCACCTCCCCGCCCTGTAGGTATTCCACCGTCAACAGTTCGCGCACTCGTTTTCCCTGGACATTCGCGATTAGCCTTTTGTAGGCCGACCACTTGCATTCTCGCCCACGTGAGTCCCAAAGCCAAATATCTGCCAGCAGAAGATGCATTACCGTCGCAGGTATACATTCACCACGGGCCTCGCGTCTACTCTTGATCGACCCTACCATCTCTCTTCTCAATTTTCCGGCACAAGTCACATGTAGGCCTCCACAATTCCATCGCGTCTCCAATCCATTCTGGTATTTCATCTCTGCGCGCAGTTTACCAGCGCTACCCTTCTCATCAGCGATTCTACTCATTGGATTCGACAGTAGATACTCTACCCACGGCCGACCTGTTGCTCGTAGGCTGTGGTGAATACTGAGTGCAGGGAGCTGGCCTCTCGGTACAATATGCTCGTCGGTACTTCCATCTCTGATCTGCAATAGATCTCCCGCTAGTTGCTGTTGCCTCCTGTCCGTCAATGCCCATTCGCCTACCACCGCTGCGCTCATTGCAATGAGCTCTGCTGTGAAATTTGGTATCCCAAGTCCGCCATCCGAAACAGGGAGTTCTGCAAGTCGGGCTTTCATCCACCCCGTTGGTGCTTTCTCTGGCTGGGTGAAGCACGCATTCCAAACGAAATTGCGTAAACTCCAATCCGCTTCCTTGATATTTTTTTCAGTAGGCCATGCATGCCGCGCTACGTACAGCAGCTTGGGAACGATTACCGCCGCCGCAATTGACGCTCTTTGCTTCACCGTGTTCGTTTTGGTCTCCGCTAGGGCCAATCTTACGCGTAGCCCCGCGAAAGCTTTGGACTAAGCCTCCTCAGTTGTGTCTGAACCACCCGCTATATGACCTAAATAGCGTGTAGATGCCACCTCCGTTATCGCTTCATCTCGATTCGTAACTTGTGGGTCTGATTCATGTCTGGTCCTTGATCCTAGTCGAATTGCTGTTGACTTCTTCAAATTGAGAGATAACCCCGACACCTTCGAGAACCTTGCAACTGCGTCGATGGCCGCCTGCTGCAAAACCCTGTCCGCTATATAGATCGCTGTATCATCAGCGTACCCGGCAACTTTCAATTGCTTGTGGGGTCTCGTCGCGTCAAGCTCAATCCCGCGAATGTCCTGACAGCCTTCAATTTCATCGTAGAGTAAATCCACGGCTAGAATGAAAAGCAGAGGCGCCAATGGGCATCCCTGCCTAGTACCGCTGGTCACCTGCACGCATCTGGAAATCTCGCCGTTCGCCATGAATTGCACAGTCGTGTTCGTGTGAATTGCTTTCACTATTTGGCAGAATCTCGGAGGGAAACCTTTTGTTTGCAGCACCGCGAGCAAAAAATCGCGATGATAGAGAAAGGTAAGGCTGACTCTGGTTGTACGATTCATGATCAAGAAGCTTTGTCGACTTCGCATGTGAAGACGACGCACCAGACTCTGATCCTGTCGAGAGGTTAGTGTGAGCCCACCGTATCTGTCGCGTCATGACGTTGCGCTAGCGAAGCGTCTTGCCGTGTAGACATTGATGCAATTGGACTTCGGGGCTTTGAAGGAGACACTGGGCGTAGATGTAGAAGCCAGTGAGTGGACGAGTCCAACTGCAGTGTTTTCCTTGGCGACTACAGTAGTCGACGACGAAAGCTGCTGTCCAGGTCGCTTATAGGTGCTGCATACATCCTGTAGCCCCACACAACTCGTATCTCGAGATCACATCGGGGACTTGTGTGATCTGAGTGTGCGACCGTGGCCATTATCAACCGCATCAGCGCGACAAGGCGCCAAAGCCTCGTGGCAGTGAAGCTGCTCACCAAAACGACAACATGCAGATTTAAATCATGGCTCCTGCTGCGATCACGTACCGGTCGGGTGTTTTTTTTTTTCACCAAAGCTGCCAGTGTGTGGTTCCGTCAGAGGACTCTGAGATCGTTGGCTAGCAGCAGCACCGCACGGAAAAGCCTGCACCACAACGAAGCACAGCAAACAGCAACTAATAAAGGGACGCACAATTCGTGTCAACTGCGATGTACTATGAGGAGCAGCCCCAACAAAGACCGTAGCAAGCCCCTTGCTACGATAGGTAAGAGCCGCGTTTGCCTACCTGGGCTCTCTAGGCGTGCTTGGGTTTCTTGTTCCGCGCATCCTGGAAAGTCGTCATGCCCTGTCCACTGCCGATGACGCCCACGCGGCCCTGCACTGTGTCTGGCGACGCAAACATACTGGAACCGCGCTTAGACAGCACCCCGCTGACACCTTTCTTCAAACCTTTCTTCTTGGCCTTGTGCTGGAAGGCCTTCCAGTCGTGCTGCTTGATGTTGCGCTCGTTGTCGATGTTCTTGTGTCTGTTCAGGCTCTTGATCGCACGCACACGCTTGCGCTTACGCTCCTTCTCGGCCTCGGTGTCTGTGGGCAGAATCTGCAGGTTCTCCGGGATCTTAATGGGCTTGGCGATGACCGCAGGGGCCACGGCCGCCGCCGGTGTTGCTGCGGCAGTATGCGTGGCAGTATGCGTGGCAGTAGCATCGGCTGCGTTAGTAGAGTGAGAGGCGGTCGCAGCAACACTGACTACCTGGTCCTGCGCCCCGGCAGCTGCTGCAGGCTTCAAATACTCGTACGGCACCTCCTCCGAGTTGCCGTAGCCGTCGAACAGCACCTGGAAGCCCAGGGCCGTGACTTTGGTCACCGAGCACGGGTACACCACTGCGTCTGCGTAGTACTTGGCCCGGCACTTGAACCCCTCGGCAATGGCCTCTTTAGGTGGCAGCTTGGCAGCATCTTCTGCGTCGACCTCGATATCCCTCAGAGCTTCGGCCTGGAGCTCCGCAGCGGTGCCGAAGCCCAGGAACTTGACGTTGTAGCTGCCGTCGCTCGTCACCGACTCCACGTGCGCCGGGTACCAGACGCCCTGCTGCAGCACTTCGACCACGGAGCCCGGGGAGAACTTTAGCTCTAAAATGTAGCACGATAACATAAGATGTAGTCAGCATTCCGTCAGCGTCTCCGCATTATATATAAGCTCGAGGGGGTCATTTACCGAGTGTTGGCGTCGTCTGCTGCTGCTTCTTGGGCTCTTGTGGCGCTGCAACTTGGTTGGACGCCGCCGAGTTCACCTTAAGGTCGATCTGCAGTTGGATCCAACAATAAATAACGCTGTATTAGCGATAAATAACGCCATGATAAGGATAAATCACGCCGAAAGGAAAGCCCCGCCTTACCGTCTCCTTCGTGAGCTGGATGACCTCCACGAGGTCCTTGGCGATGCTCAGGAACTCGGCATTCGTCGGGTCGCTCTGCAGTAGCTCGTGGATGCTCTGCAGCTGCTCCGTGAACGTCACGAGCCGCGTCTCCAGCTCCTCCAGACTCGCGTCCGTCGCCATTGTCGTTGCGATGCGTGCGCGTGAGAGAGGTAATTAACCGGTAAGTAAATCCTCTCCTGATTGGCCGTTAAAGCGCATGTCAAAACCGCAGCACCGCGTAATCCGGCGCAACATCCAGCTTCTATTATTGACGCGACCAGCAACACAAGCGTCAAGCGTCCGAGCGCACCGCACTGCGCCATGGCGGACCCGGAGCTCTCCGCGCTGCGCCGCTCGGGAACGCACAGCGTCAGCAGCAACGCCAACTCGTCCGCCGCGTCG
>JAIKVE010001159.1:0-13349 GCA_024679115.1 Phytophthora pistaciae
CCCAAGACGATCTCGACGGCCGAGGAACGAGCGAAACCAGTTAAAGTTAATAACGAAGCGGTGGAAGAGTTTTCAAGGTTGCGCATCGCCGAGAGGACCGTCTCGGCGGAGGCGCTGCGGCAGGAAATGGAAGGCCGCAAGTTCATCAAGTTGCAGCAGATGGACCGCGTCCCCAAGGACACGTTCACCAATGGAGAGGTAGGGTCTGTTCTGCTAGAATTTTTATTATTAATTTTTATTATTTCTCACGAGTTTTTTTTTAAATCTCTTCAGGTGGACTGGGTGACGATCGGTGTGTTGACACGGAAGACGTTGTCCAAGCCAGCGGCCAATGGGTCGACGTTCATGGTTTGGGGGCTGTCGGATCTGGACGGGACCGAGCTGGGCGTCTTTCTCTTCGGAGACGCCTACGCGACCCACTGGAAGGAGCTGACGGGGTCAGTCGTTGCGGTGCTGAACGCCACGCTGCTGCCTGCTACGGAGAAGAACAAGTTCGCGTTCAAGGCGACGCAGCCGCCTGAGGTGGTGAAGCTCGGCAAGGCCGTGGACTTTGGGATTTGCAAGGGAACGACGTCGGGAGAAGCGCGGTGCCGTCTTGCAGTGAACACGGCCAAGGTGGGGGTGTTTGCATTATGTTGTTGAAGTTGCTACCTGGTGCTAACCTTTGGTCTGTTTCTTGCCGTGCGGTGGTACAGTCGCAGTACTGCCTGCACCACATTGAGGCGAGCTTCATGCAGGCGGGACGAGGCAGGCAGCAGCTTAACAACTCGACGGGTAGTCTGCGCAAGGCGCTGTTTGCTGGACTAGCGAAGCCGAAGAACTTATCAGCAGGCGTGTACACGTCTGCCCCATCGAAGGCCGGCAATTCAGGATGGAACCCAATATTCAACAAGAAGCGCAAGCGGAATGACACCACAGCTGGAGTCTTGGGTGTGCCCACCGTGTTGGCCGCATCTGGCGCTGTTGTTCAGCGCGGTAGAACTGCACGCCCAGCGCAGTCGACCATGGGTAGCAGCGCCCCAGGTGAAAAGCGGAGAGGCATGAGCCTCATGGATCAACTCCGGGAACCTGCCGCGTCGATGAATCCTGCGCCCAATCGAGCAGGAAGTGGGTCGGCGAGTGCACCACACTTCTCCAGCCGCGCGCAAAAAATTGTGTACGTATCCTGCTTGCTGTGCTGTCTGTTATTTAGTGTCCTAATTAGCATTTGTTCGTACGCTTGTTCTCAGATCTGCGGTTCTCGCTGGAGACGGGAAGCCAATCAAACGCCCAAAGACCAAGAAGGTGAATATGATTCACTTCATGAACACGGGGTCGAAGGTGAAGAAATAGCAGCATGTTGTGTAGATCTCGGGAACCCTGTTGATTTTTGTACATGTCAAAAATCCTTGATTAATCCTCGTGTTGGATCTCATCTCTCTTCTGGGGTTCGTTTCGTTGTCAAGTAATTTTAGGGTGGCGAAGTAGAACTTCATTTTGCAACAGAGTGATGATGAAGGAGCTCGACCGAAGTGGGGAGCTCCTAGCGTTGTGTTACCGAGAGCAATGGGCGAAAGCCTCCAAGCTGCTAAGCGATGAGGACTTGACGGTGAGAAGCATTTCTCCCTTGCTCCAATTTGATGCGCTACTTTGCTCAATATTGATTCATTTCACGTGTGTAGGCCAGTACGGTCGCTTCAGCACTGCACCAAGCGGTTGTGGACTCGCGTGAGGTAGTTGAATGATTAATGATTGACTACTACAGTGCTAATGCAACCGATCTCACCTACAATTCCGCGCTTGTATAGGAGGTACTAATGTTCCTGCTAAAGACTGCGCGCCGCGACTTCCTGAAAATCAACACATCGGTGCAAAAGGTGACTGATCTCAGCTGTGCATCCTATTCATACTGCGTTCTTCTCATTCCATTTGATATCGTGGATTGCTTCGAGTAGGATGGCAAGACGCTGCTGCATCTGGCCCTCGAGAGCCACAACCTTGTCAGTGAACATTTATGCTGAAGTCTCACTCGATGCTGCACGTACAACTAACGCGGCTCCTTGTGTGATAATGTGCGACACAGCGCTTTGTCCACGCCTTATTGACTGCAGGTGCAGACGTGTCTGTGGCAGACAAGAAGGGCGTGAGACCCATGGACCTCATGACTTGGACGGCGATCGTGCACCCCACCATTATGGTGCCTCTGCAGGACGACATCCTTCACCTCCAGCAGCGCAATGAGCTGCAGCGTCAGCGTACTAGTGCGCTGAACGACACCACCGCCTCGATGGAGCGTGACGAGCAAAACCTCATCGCACGAGCTCAAGAAATCCAAGAGGACGTGGCTGCAGCGCGCGCCTTCCGAGCGGAGGTGGAAGAGCAAATTCGACGCGCTCAAGACACGGACAGGGAGTTGGCGACGCAAATTGAAGCGGAAGACGTCAAGCTTCAGTGGATCCGCGGGGAAGTTGCGCGACTGCACACGCAAAACGGGTCTGCAGACATGGAAGTGGCTCGGATCAACGACGAGACCCAGCGACTGAGTGCTGCTAGTGCAGCGCTGCGCATGAAGCACCAGCGCCAGGAGCAGGGCAGGAGCGACGTGGCAGCACAACGCGCCATCAAGTGCGAGGCGATTGGAATGCTCCGACAATTCCCAGGCAACGAGGCGTTGCAGATCCGAGCCCTGCGAGCCTTGCTGGTGATGTGCAAGAAGCCTAGCGTTCGACGTCAACTGCTGATCTATGGGCTCCAGGACGCGATAATCGAAGTGCTGCAGCAGCTACCTCGTCACGCAAGTGTTCACGTCGGTGTGTGTAAGTTGGTTATGCTGCTGTTAAGCACGCCAAACGACTCAGAGATTGTGAGAACATGGCGAACGAAGGAGCTAGTGGAGGGTTTAGTGGCTGCTTGCGCATCTGTCGAAGCGGAGTCACGAACAATTTTATCCGAGGTGTACCGCTGTACTGCAGACGTCTTAACGCGGCTGAAGGTGACCCCACACGTTCATGACATTGGTGGGAAGGGTAAGTGTGGTTTGCTGGTTTGGTACAATGTTGCTAAATCCCGGTAACGCTTCCACTGTGATGCAGAACTTCACGAGATTCTGAACGATGCAGCCCAAAAGGTTGCTAAACTGCAAATAACCTGTGAGGTCGTGGCGAAGAAAGCGTGATCAGATTATGATTCGCATTTCAGTGATGAGGTTGATGAAGTACACCACATCTGGTTCCGCAGAGTCGGCAGTTCTCTAATGTTGTTCTGCACGACTCACAGCTCGATCAATCGCCTCAGATGTACGAGACCCTGGGATGTTCACATACAACCACTTGACCATTTCTAGATGACCGTAGTGAGCTGCAAGGCACATAACTTGTTCCGAGCGTCCCTCGGTACGATTAGCGTGCAGCCACTGCACCACGTCGAGGCCGCCGCCCTATCCATGGCGGCCCATGTGCAGCCCTCGGTGTAGCCACTTTACCACATCCAGTCCTTACCCTCGCAGCAATATCCATGATGTCAGTATCCCATTGTTGCGGCACAAAATTGACTTGGAACCATTTGAGAATGTCGAGGTACCCGCCCTTAGCAGCCCAATACATAGGCTTACGAACTTACACCCACCACGAATCTGTTTGACCATTCAATTTTCGCTGTAATCTCGACGCGTCTAACTCGTAAAAAAAAGCTTCAAGAGCTCCAGATACCCATTCTTGACACTTGTCTGTATCGCGTAGACCCTCAGATCGAGGTCGTCGAAATCACGCGCATAGCCATCAAGCAACCACTTAACCGAGCTCGCCTGACCGTTGTCGATAGCAACCTCCATAGCGTGATAAACTTGACAGGCGAGCTCATTGCAGTACAAAATTCCATGACCTCTACGTGTCCTCCTTGAGCTGCATCTGCGAGTAGGAAGGCGAGTTTGTTGCCGTACTCTATGCCTTCACATACTTCAGCCCACAACAGATGCGCCATCAGCCACTGCAACATCGGTACATGCCCTTTTCGACAAGCTGTCTCCGCGGCAGTGGCCAATTGTAGACCCAGTGCTGGTGATCCTCGAGAAGCGGGGAGTGCAGCTGGACAACGCTGCAGACGAGATCCAAACGCCCCCAGCGAGCCGTAGCTGACAGCATTGACGCCGCTCGATGGTTATCAAACTGCAGATCGCCACACGCTAGCATCTTTTCAATCACTTCAGCTCGTGGCCAAGCACCAGCATAGTCAAATACGCATCTGTCTGTGCATATCCTCGATAGCAGCCACTTCGCAAGCTCAAGGTTACCGAGGCTTAGAACGTGTGTGATGCCGCTCTCCACGTCTGATTTGTGCAGACCCATACCTTCATCCAGACAGTGAACAAGTTGCCCATTCTCGCAAGCCTTCCAGATTGTTTAAGGTGGCAAAATGATAGTTGCATCATCAAACCGCACCGAGCATTCGCTTTTGGTAGAGTGTTCGCCATTCGCATCTTGCCGCAAATTTTCAGACTGGTGCTCCATCAAAAACTGCAGCACGCTCAGGGTACCCCTTCTTTTTGGCTTCGGCTGCCACACTGAATGCTCAAAGAGCCATTCCACCATCGGTAAATCTCCCTGGTCAGCGGCAACTTTTAGGGATCTCGAGAACTGCCACTCGTGGTAATGCTGGTCCGACCGCAGGAGGCTGCTAAGAGATAACCCGGGCGTTCTGTCAGCGACGCGAGTGCAGCTAGTAGTCCAAATCCAATCGACCCCAACTCGCAGGCTTTATGGAAGAGGAGGCTGTGAGGAGGACCCAAGAAGTTAGAGATGGCGTTGGTACATGACTCTGCTCCAGAGCAGCAGCAGCTGGAGCCAGCTGTAGTATAAACGTCACGATAGGTAGCATAACTCGCCGCGCAGCGTTGTTAGCAAACGGAGAAACTCAATTCAACAAAGTTGCCACGGTAAACCACGTCACTTCCTGTCAGCGCCGTTTTTGGCTCTTTCTGTCAGTCTGATAATGGAAACAAAACATCACAGGTACTGCGTAGCAAATGCCTTCTCCACGCCGGGTAAACACAGAACATTGCGTGGAACCGTCGGGCGCTTGAGTTGCCGATACGCTGCCGAGCTCTGATCAGCAGCGTCAAATGTCTTGGTACTTTCAGCCTTCGCCTCGATTTTGCGCGACCAAACGCAATTCATTGTCACCCAGTAGACTAAACTAAAAAAATCGTGAAAACGAACACCAAAATACCTTTAGTCGCGAAGGTACGGCTATGATGATGCGTCTCTGTCCACTAAGGCCTTACAGCAACCAACCTGCTCATTGCAGTGAGTTTATTGCTTGGTCTTGCCTTTCTTCTTCTTCTTCTTCGTCTTCTTCTCTGCGACAAAGTACTTAATACATTGACGCAAAGAGCGCCAGCAACGAAGAACAAGTTTTAGCCAGCTTCCGTGACATGGGAGCATCAACACACTACAAGTACCAATTCGCGCTTGCGTTGGGAAGAACACCATGATTTTGCTTCTCTACTACCTAAGCCAGACAATTGCAATGCTTACCCCTTTCGTGAAAGTTGGTGGTGCACTAGCGTCAACAGTTCGTATAGTGCTCGTTCAACCAAGGCGTGACTTGCGAAAAGTGGTTAAACTCTTGACGAAGACCTTTCAAAAAGTCCGGGGTGAAGACATAGTCGTGGTGCTCCTGAAGAAAGAGCAGAGTCTCGAAACTGTCCGTGAAATTCTGCACCAAGACGGACCCGCCAATTCTGTGACCCGGAAAGCGTGGCTGCAGCCAACACACCACGCGAAACCTCCCATGACTCACAGCTGCATCAATTGCCACGGGTGTGCGGGACTCTGGGATGTTCGCGTACAGCCATCTGACCATTTCTAGATGGCCATTCTGAGCAGCATGGCGCATCGCTCGGTCTGAACACCCCTCGGAACGATTTGTGTGTAGCCATTGCACCACTTCCAGATGACCGTTTGCCGCCGCGCTATCCATGGCGTCCTTCGTGCACCCCTCTGGCCGGTTGTGGTGCAGCCACTTTACCACATTCAGGTGTCCTTCCCCCGCAGCAATATCCATAATTTCAGTTTCCCATTGTAGCTGCACACAATTGACTTGGAGCCATTCGAGAATGTCGAGACGCCCACACTTAGCAGCCGGATACATAGGTCGGTGGACGTACTGCCACCACGAATCCGTTTGACGGCCCTGTGATCTCGACGCGTCCAACTCGTGAAAAAGCTTCAAGATCTCTAGATACCCATTCTCGATACTTGTTCGGATCGTGTCGACCCATAGTTCGCGCTCTACGAGTAAATCATGATCAAGCAACCACTTAACCGAGCTCGCATGGCCATTGTTAACCGCGGCCTTCATTGAACTACCAACATAAAACCGATTGATGAGTTCATTGGAGTACAAGAAGTCCATCACCTCAGCATGCCCTTGTTCAGCCGCCTCCGGGAATAGGTGCGGAATTTCATGAATAAACTCTCCCCTTTCAAGTCCTTCCCTCCACAGTGGCTGTGCCACAAGCCACCGCAGTACTGGCAAATGGCCATTTCGACTCGCCATCTTCACAGCACTCATCCAACGTTTGACCCAACGCTGGCGATCACTACACTGCGGGGAATACAGTTGAACGACGCTCTGAACGAGATCCAACCGCCCGCAGCGAGCTGAAGCTGACAGCATTGATGCAGCTCGACCATTGTCCAAGCGCAGATATCCACACCCCATAATCTTCTCAACCACTTCGGCTCGTGAGTAGCTATCAGCATAGTCAAGTATGCACCCGCCTCCGGGTAGCAACGATAGCAGCCACTCGGCAAGTTCGACGTTATTGATACTTAGAGCGTGTGCGATGGCCGTCGCTATGTCTCGTCCGTACAGACCCATCCCTTCGTCCAGACATTGAACAAGCTGCCCATTCTCGCAGGCCTTCTTGACTGTGTCAGCTGGCAGAAACCTTGTAAACGTGCCAGAGCGCACCCAGCAGTCTCTTCTCATACCTTTTTGTCTGTTTGCCTCTTGACACCCACTCTCAGACTCGTGTTCCATCAGAAATCGTAGCACGCGCAAGTATCCCTTGCATTGGGCTAGGTGCGCCACGTTACCAGGGGCCTCGCAGCCTGAAAAATGCGTGAACAGCCATTCCACCACTGGTAAATCCCCCCGATCAACGGCGACCTTCAGTGAATTCGAGAACTGCCACTTGTGGTAATGCGGGTCCGACCGCAGGAAGTTGTTCAAAGTCCAACTGGGTGTTCTGTCAGCAGCGGTAGTGCAGCTAGCACTCCAAATCCACTCGAGAAGCGTGACAGAGCCGAACTCGCATGCTTCACGGAATAGGAGGTTCGGCGGAGGCCCCAGAAAATTAAAGATGGCGTTGGTGGTCTGCTCCAGCGCGGCGTTAGCTGGAGCAAGCTGTAGTACAAACCTGACGATAGTTAACATAACCTGCAACGGTGTGTTGTTTGCGAACGGAGAGAGAAACCAAGTGAGAGAGAACTACGAGGAGAGAGAAAAGCTGATGATTTTCGACTACTGCCTTAGTCCACACATCATATCCAGGACTGACAGAATGAGCACAGGCGCGGAAGGTGCTACAAGCTCTGTCAACTTTCACCAAAATTATTGATTTACTGGTCTTTTCAAACCTTCTCCGTGAACACGTTTGGGGCAAAAGGCAACGTCCTTAGATCACCGAAGGCATGCCTCGCAGCGGGTTCGCATTGAATCCGTGCGAGGCAGCCCCGGGAGTGGTGTGGTGGGTCTTATAGTCGGCCAGCTAGTTGGCCTGCATGCAAGCTAGGTACATGTAGCTGAGGAACGCCGCCCCCTAAAACTAAAAACTAAGCTGCCTACTGCTGGCCAGGCAAAGCCTAGTGCAAAGCCGTGGTCTGTGGTGGTGTCGATTTCGGGCTTGAAAACGTGGCTCACTTCTTCTCTCGAAAAATGGGTTTTCCACCGCTACGCTTGTACAAAACACCTAATTGCGTCTTACTGCACTAAGTTGAAGTGGCCGAGTAGTGTTCGTCCATCCACATCTTGATATAAGGGATAGAGTCATTTTTGCCTACAACGGGCCAGGCAAGTTCCCAACGGAGGTCCTTCAGAAACTGCGGAGTGAAGACGTATTTGCAGCGCTCATGAAGAAACAGCAGCGTCTCGAAAGTGTCTACCGATTCCTGGAACAGAACCCCAGCAACGAGTCCCTCGATCTCGTAGTCAGGAAAGCGCGCTTGCAACCAGCACGCGATGTCATAATGACCCCGTCTCACGGCTTCACTAATGAACCTATCCGTGCGAGCGTGCGGAATGTTCGCGTACATGTTGGTATGCGCCAGGTTCAAGCATCACACTCGTCTGTATCACCGTACGGGTCCTGGACCTGGGGGAGGTACCCGGTCCAGGTATCCAGTACAATGGTGTGGTCCACTATGTGGATCCTGCTCTAAGCTACCAATACAAGTCACTTGGCAATCTGCCTTCCAACCCCAAAGACGCCTTCCTCCTGAGTGCTCCAACAGTACAGCCACTTCACCACCTCTAGATGACCATTCTTGACTGCACCGTTCCATGCTCGAGCCGAACACTTTTCTGAACGATTCGTATGCAGCCACTCGACCACTTCCAGGTGGCCATTTGTCGCTGCACCATCAATAGCCAAGTGAGTGCAGCCCTCGGACCGATTGTGGTGCAGCCACTTCACGACATCCAGGTGTCCTTCACTCGCAGCAATGTTCATAGTAGAACAGTCCGATTCCTGCACGCGATTGCTTTGAAGCCACTCAAGGGTATCGAGGTGGCCACCTTTGGCAGCCCAGTACACAAGGTTATGAGCGTGCTTCCACATCGAGTTTCTTCGACTGACCCTCCTTCGCCTTTGCTCCCGTCTTCTTACAGGACGTCGGCGACACATCCAGCTCGTGGAAAAGCTTCTTCAGATCTCGAGATACCCATTCGCGACACATGTAGTGATCATCTCGGGCTTTAACTGGAGCTCGTCACTGGTACAGTGTTCGAGCAACCACTTGACCGAGCTCAGTTGGCCTTCGTAGACTGCAAGATCCATAGCGCAGTGGACCTGTTGGGCGAGGCCATGGGAGAGCTGGAAGTCCAGTACGTCTGCATGCCCTCGTTCAGCTGCATCTGGGACTAGGAAGGCAATTTTCCTGCTCTTCTTTGTGTCTCTGCACACTTCAGCCCCCAATGGATGCCCCACGAGCCACTGCAATACTGGTAGACGTCCAGCTCTACAAGCAACTTTCGCAGCGCTGATCCACGTATCAACCCAATGCTCGTGATGTTTTTGGAGTGGAGAATGGAGTTGAACCACACGCTGCACGAGATCTAAGCGCCCACTACCAGTCAGATGGGGTATCGCTGATGCAGCGAGACGTTCATCACGTAGCAGATATCCACAGTCCAGCAACTGCTCGATCACGTCAATTCGCGGACAGCCAGCGGCATAGTCCAGTATACAGCGGCCTGGGGGTAACAGTCCTAAACCCTGGGGGTAACAGTCTCCTCGCCAACTCAAACTGCCCAATATTGAGAGCGTGCTTGATGGCAACCTCATCCTCTGCTTGAGTAAGAAGCATACCTTCATCCAGACACTGAGCGAGCTGCCCATTCTCACAAGCTTTCTGGATTGTGCCAGCTTCCAGAAGTTCATCATCAGGATCAAACCGCACTAAGCATCCACGCTTCTTTCTACCTTGGCCAACAGCGTCCTGCCTTACATTTCCAGACCGATGTTCCCACAGAAACCGTAACACAAGTAAGTATCCCTTTTTTTGGCTTCGTCGGCCACACTGGCAGGAGCTCCGCAGCCGGAAAAATGACGGAAGAGCCACTTTACCATCCGTAAATCTCCTCGACCAGCGGCAACTTCCAGCGATCTCGAGAACTGCCAGTTGTGGTAGTGAGAGTCCGATCGCAAGTAGTTGTTCAATGACCAGTCTGGGGTTCTTTCAGCAACGCTGGTACAGGTAGCAGCCCAGATCCAGTCGAGTAGCGCAGTCGACCCAAATTGGCACGCTTCATGAAATGGGAGGCTCTCTGAAGGTCCTAAAAAGCGGGAGATGAGATTGGTATTCTGCTCCAGGGCCGCAATAGCTGCGTTGCGGTGTAGCACGAAGAATAGGCTCACGCAGGTTGCCATCGTGAGAGAAATGCCAAAATAGTACGACGAGAGTTTTATAACCCATAGTCGAAAAACATCCGAAGCAGTTACTGTGAACCCCACCACGCTGGGGCTGCGAGTTTGAATCCGTTCATTTACTAGGGCTACGCTTAGGCTGGGATAGCAATTTTACGGGGGATCCATGTCTTTCACGACAGCAGTAGTATTACGACTGTCAAGGCATGCGAGCGCAACCTCAAAGCTTAACTATCCACCGCGCTCTTTGTCTAGCAAGTGAGAAAAAGAGTATCACCTTCTGGATGATACCTTAATGAGAAACCTGGAGCATTATTAGCTCTTAGTATTATGAATTATAACGCATTTTGTTTTCTTTCGTATTCTCTTTTTATTTTGTGTGACCCTGAAATAATATGTAGGCCACGACTCTAGTCACCAGGATGCGCACCGTATACACCCTCCAGCTACAATATTGCCGCACGTAGCGCCCGTGGTGACCAAAGCATTAGGCTCCGCGGTGTTTGAGTGGGCCAGTAACGTAGTCATACGGAAGAAGCTTTGAAATTTAAGGATTCCTAAAAAATACTCTGCTCAAAGTTTGGCCTTATGGATTGAGGGCTACTAGTATCCCACATACATATATTAAGTTCGTATGTGGTCACACTTTCGATCTTGTAGCTACTACATTTGTGCTTCTTTTTCTTACGAGCTTATCTGTATCCGAGCCGCCTACCATATTTAATAGACTCGTGTTGGGGGGTGCTGTCATGCTTCTGGTAGAGGAGGTGACAGTGTGGCTCCTGAAAACTCGTGTTGTCCTCATGCCGCTGATAAAGAAGTGCATTCAGCGATGCACTGGCGCGGCCATGGATATAACTATCATCGACATCATTATACCACACTGGACACTCCAAAAGGATTAGGTACATATATACATGGGTATGTCAAGCGGCAATACTTCTCAAGCAAGGCTCGTTTGGTTTTAGCTTCTCTTTTTGCCACCTCATATTTACTTTTCAGATCACATTACCAGGCAGATGCTGCGGCTGCTTCGCAGCTGCAGGAGATGCCATGAGATGCCCATGGGTAATGATAAAAGATGCCTATAAACAAAAAAAACACAAGAAAAAAACATATACAGTCAAAAGCCTACTATCCTAGCCTTCGCGGGGCCCTTGCTGTGGTCATGTTAGTTCAGGGGCCATGGTACCGGCAGTCCGGCAATCGTTGTAGCTAGCGTGTAAGCTGGGCGCAGTCGGGTGGGTAGGCACATGTACGTAGGCCGGTTGCTTGGTTTAGTGGTAGAATGGGAAATAGTGAAGTCCTGTTCAACGATAGATGTGGTCATGCAGCCACCTACGAGTAGACAGTGAGTGATTTCGGCGGGTCACCAGCATGCAGAAGACAAACAGCGACTCGGCTTCAGTTTACCGGCCTCAGTTTACCGGCCTCAGTTTACTGGCCTCAGTTACCGAGGTCCGAATTAACCCGATTTGAGCTGCCTAGCAGCATGACCTATCGGCCACTGCTATCCCAGTATTAATGACATTTTTTTAACCTGAATATCTTGCTAACTTTTTTGTGAAAAGACATCCAACCCTGCTTAATATTCATTTAGCGTGACACGTTCGGGTAGTTCTCGTCCAACCAACACTTCACATGACCGATCAAGTGATAGTCCTTCCCCACCCAGCTTCGAAATCCCCCATTGGAAAGTTCCCTACGTAGGGTTTCCACAAACTGCGGTGTGAAGAAGTAATTGCAGCACTCGTGAAGAAAGAGGATCCTCTCAAACAAACTCTCCGCAGGTCTGCGGAACATGCACACAGAAATGAGTCTTCCATCACTGCTCAGAACAGGAAACTTCCGCTGTAGCCAGCACGCCACACGAAAGTGACCACCGTGTAGAGCCCTATCAATTGCATCGGACGTGCGAGTCTCCGGCATGTTCACGTACAACCACTGGACCATTCGTAGCTGACCTGCGTGAGCTGCCAAGCACATCGCGTCTTCCGAGCATTTCTCAGAGCAATTAGCGTGCAGCCACTTTACCACCTCCAGGTGGCAACGAAGCTCTGCCTTCTTCATGGCGTCCTTCGTGCTGCCCTCAGAGCGGTTCTGATGGAGCCACTTGACCACCTCCAGGTGGCCATTCGCTGCTGCTTCTCTAATGGCGTCCTCTGTGCAGCCCTCTGAGCGATTCTGATGCAGCCACTTGACCACATCGAGGTGGCCTTCAGCAGCAGCAACATCCATAGAACCAGGTCCCATATCCATTCTGGACACTGGAAAAGATCTCTTGATTCCATACTTCGTATTCATCGTGCTCAAGCAGCCACTTGATCGAGCTCGCTTGGCCGTTGCTGAAAGCAAGGTTCATAGGTTGTAAGAATTGAAAGACGAGTCCTTGAGAGTGCAGGAATTCCATCACGTCTGCGTTTCCTCCTTCAGCAGCAGCAGAAAGGAGACAGACCCTCTCGTTCCTTATACGCCCACACACTTCGCCCCGCAACGGGTGCGCTACGAGCAGCTGCACTACTGGAAGATGTCCGTATCGACATGCCATCTCCAAAGCCTTGATCCAGAGAGACACGTAGTACTCGTGGTGTCTTGGGAATCGCGAATACAGCTTGGTAACACTCTGCAGAAGATCCACGCGCCCCGCGCGAGCTAGAGGTGGCATCATTGACACAGCGAGACGTTTATCCCGCTGCAGATACCCACACTCGAGCAGCCATTCGATCACTTCAACGCGCGTACAACCAGCAACATAGTCAAATATGCTTCGCTCTGGGGGTACGAGCCGCTGCGCCAAAGCAAGTTCCCCAATATTCAGAGCGTGCTTGATAGCGACTTCCACTTCTGCTTCATTTAGACGCAAACCTCCGTCCAGACACTGAGCGAGTTGCCCATTCTCACACGCCATTCGGATTGTTTCGTCCGTCCAACAGGAACCACCGTCATCGAAGCGTACAGAGCAACTTTGGTGATCTGTATCTTGGCTTTCATCTCCAGACTTGTGCCCCCACAGGAAGCGCAGCACCGCAAGTATCCCTTCTTTTTGGCCTCATCAGCGACGGTAGCGGGGGCCTCACAACCAGAGCTCGGAATCAGTAAATAAAATAAAAAGTTGGGCAATAAAATAACTGATATAATTTATTGTGGTCGACCCCAATAATCATATGTAGCAAGAACTTGTATGCGTTTGTTCTGCTCGTACTTATCAGGATGATTGCGGTAG
>JAIKVE010001160.1:0-13341 GCA_024679115.1 Phytophthora pistaciae
CCCCCCCCACACACACACACCCGCAACTCAACACTTACTGCAGTTGTTGCTGACTCAGCAGGCTCGTAGGCCGAACGAATTCTTCTGCTTTCGCCGCCATCTTTGCCATCTCCGCCGGAGATTCGTCGGAGATTCTCCAATGGGAGCTCAGCCCCGTTTGCCAATACACATTAAAATTATTGTGCTTTGCAGATAAAATGTCGCCCCGTTTTATGGCCTAGATCGAGGAAGGCCGGTCCACAAATCAGGGCACAAAACAGAGGCAGTAGCATGGACAACCTCGATTTACTTAGATCGACCTCGAATTGCGCTTTTGAAAACGCAAAAGGGATCGATTTACCGTAGATCGACCTCGAGCCCTGATTTGGATTGTCGTAGGTCGAGTTATTAGCCGGCCTAAGTAGATCGATCTGTCCCTTTCTTTGACCTCGTTTTATTAAATCGACCTCGACTTATTATAAATCGAGGAGAGCTCCAAGTCAAAACGACAAAACGTTTGCAAGGCACAATAATATGTACAGTACATGTGTATGAGGAGAGCGAGCCTCGATAGTGAGGAAGTCTACAGAATTCCATTCACTGTCGCCGATTATTGGTGCTTCCGCTAGTCGGCCACCTAGGACGACGATCATAGCAAACCGTTCGACAATATCGTGGATGCTCCATCTGATACGCCTGGAATTTCGACCGGCGCTAAAATCAGTGATTGGCTGGATGCTGCCGACAGTACCTCGAGTCAGTCCCCACTTGGCATTCATTCGAGTGTCGACCAGCGAGCAGCTCTCCTCCGACTGAGGAGATATCTCGCCTGCGGGCATGACGCGGTCGGAATGGACGCGGCTCCCAGTTGCATGCACTCTGCTGTGGGTCGTCGGTAGTATCACAATGGCACACGCACAGAGCTCGTCCTCCTCCTCCTCTACCGCCGCGTCGGAGGGGACCGTCACCAAAGCGGAGACCTTGGCGCAGGAATGGTTCACCTCCAACTTTGACGACAACGAGACGAAGCTGGCGGTGGGGGTCAACTCGGCGCTCAACAACCTCTCGAGCAGCGACGTCATGTGCTACGGCGTGCCGTCGGTGCAGCGCCGCACGGACGAGGCGACGCCGAACGGCGGCTGCCCTGACATCTTCACGGCCGTCAACGCCTCGTGCTCGTGCCTGTCGACCGGCTACGCGGACAACGACACGTGGGAGTTCCACGTCACGCTGAGGACGGACGAGAGCGAAGACAGCTACCCGACGACGCTCACGTCAGAGGACGTGCTGGCCGTCGACTCGATCCGGACGCTGCTCGTGCCCTCCAGCCTCACGACGCTGTGAGTCTGCTGACTATTGTGGAGTTTCTAGTGTAGACGGAGAGAGCTGATAGTGCTGCGTGTTGTTATTGTTGTTGTTGACTGTAGGAGGATCGTTGGAGAGGGGACGTACCCGCAGACAATTACGTTCGTGCCACAGGATCAAGACGTGCCAGGGTCCACGCTACCGATAGCGGACGTGGAGGACGGATCCATCGCCATCACGACTGTGTAGGTGGCTTGAGGTTTTGAGCTGAGGACAGTCGTCTAGTGAGATCTGACAGTGACGGGGTGTTGTTGTTGTTGGAGCAGGTCGCTGGAGAACATTGACATGTCGTCAATCACCCAGACGGCTTCCACGTTTTACCCGTCTACAACGCTGAACATGTAAGTTTGTTTACCTGGATACAGGCAACGTGTTGCTGGCTCTCTTGGTACTTAGCTCGTGTGCTGTTGCTGTAGTACGCTGCGGAACTGCAACATGATCAAGTTTGGATACGATTTCTTCGAAGGGCTTGATAACGTGCAGTATCTGTATGGGCTGGCTAAAACTGATAGAGCTCAGTGGGGTTGAGACCTACCAAAGATTTCTGACGTACGCTTGCGCTTCAGGGATATGTCTTCAAACCACCTAACGGCTGCATACGTTGGATCATCCATCGCGCACTCGTGCTCGAACCAATTCTGCGCTGTCCAAGTTTTGTAGGTGAACGACGTTTATCGGCTGTTCCTCGTTCTACTCAAATTTTAACGCCTCATTTTTTGCGTCAAACAGGAATCTTACCAACAACAGTATTTCCACCTTCCCAACGGTGGTCTTCAACGTGGACAACTTGCAAGAACTGTGAGTGCTGCATCGTTGACCTATTAGTAGACCCGTTGATCTGACAGATGCTGTTTCCATTCCACACGCAGCTACATCGCCGAGAACGACATCACCGACTTCAACATCAGTTCGACGGTCTTTAGTTCTATCCAGGCTTTGGTGGCGTTCGACTCGGATCTTCCTGACGCGTCAGCCACTTGCACTGACGGGGCGTGGCAGACTGCACACAATCGAACTTTTTGCGTGGTCGACGACAGCGCTACAACTGGTACGTTCACTATTCCTCAAGAGCGCAACCCTGATCTTGGTATACTCACTTGTGTACATCTTAATATCTTCCACAGAAACTGCATTGTCAGGTGGCTCGAACTCTTTGCTAATCGGTCTAGTAGCAGGAGGCTGTATCATCGTGGTGGTTGTGGCTGCGCTTCTGCTTTGGCGGCACTTCTCCCACAAGAAGGCCCAACGGATGTCTTCTTCCAAGAACGACTTCTACTCGCAAGATTTCGGCGATACGCTCGACTTTGACGATACGCAAGTGCAAGTGGACCCGGTATTCCTGAACGACCCAGTGATCGTCACGAACCGCCTGGACCACAAGCTGCTGAAGATGGGCAAGTGTATCAGCAAGGGCGGCTTCGGGCTCGTGTTCATGGGCGAATACAAGGGCAGACGCGTCGCCATCAAGAAGATCCGCCCGGACCGCAGTGCCTCCACGGCCGAGATCGAGCAGTTCCTCAAGGAGATCATCATGATGGCAGTGTTGTACCATCCTCGTATCGTCGAGTTCGTCGGTGTAGCTTGGGACAACCTCAGACACCTGTCAGCCGTGACCGAGTTCATGGACAATGGCGATTTGCGCGATGTGCTGCACGGCTACAAGCTCAAGGGCGAGCGTCTCTCGTGGGAGTCGCACAAAGCCACAATTGCGCTGCATATTGCTGAGGCCCTGTCGTACCTTCACGCGCTTAAGCCCAAGATCATCCATCGCGACCTCAAGTCCAAGAACGTGCTACTGAACATGTACCTGGAGGCCAAGCTGAGCGACTTCGGCATTGCGCGGATGCGGTACCTGGTCGAGACGCACATGACTGCGGGGGTGGGGACGTCGTTCTGGATCGCGCCGGAGGTTCTCTTGGGTCGAGATTACGATGAAGCGGCTGACATCTACTCGTTCGGCGTGGTGCTGTCCGAGATCGACACGGACGACTATCCGTTCTGGAACGACGAGAACAAGTCGAACCGCGGAAAGATCCAGGAGGCCGAGATTTTGAGCTTGGTGGCCGAGGGAAAGCTGCGTCCGAGCTTCTCGAGCGACTGCCCCAAGGCCATTCTAGACCTCGCGGACTGCTGTCTGCAGAAAGACCCGGACGATCGCCCCACCGCCGCAGAGGTCGTCGTGATCCTTGAGCACATGATCCACGCGTCGGAACGCAGCTCGTCCTCATTGCAGTCGGGCGTCTGGTCTGTCACGACCTCGGACGAGGGGAACAACGCCGACTGACTAGATGACGTCGGGCGTACCGTACCAGTTTTGAAGATACGTAAGCGAACAAATAGCACATATTTATTTGCCCGGAAACTTGTGACAACACGAACTCAAGGAGCTCCGTACACGTAGCCTCGGATGGTCTTCATCAATACGTCCCCCCACCGTCCAATTCCTGCCTGAAGCTCCTGACGTGAAACTTCAGATAGGGGGAACTGAGGATTGTGAAGTTTCACGAATGCCGCACGCCGCAGCGTCACAACCAGCTCACCGTTCGAGTCCTCGGCAGGTCTTCTTAGTGCCGTCAAGACGATCGCCCCCGAGGTATCCAAGCGAACGCGTTCACTTGGAAAGTAGGGGTACAGCTCGTCTTCATCGATACAGTCGAGCGCCAGGACGCCGACTGCTTGTCCGCCAAAGCCCTGCTCTTCCTCGGTGAACAACTGAGAGAACGTCACGATGCTGCTTTCGATGGCCGTGCAATTGTCCGAGCGCGACAGGACGCGGATGTTGCCCACGCTCCCGTCAATCGAGTCGTATTCGTCTCGCACGGTCGTGTGCCCCAGTCGCTCGGATATATCGATCTCAATGTTGCTGTAGTGGAACAGCACTGCCTCCCACACCTTCTCCAGCGACTCGACAGCGGGGAAGTGCGTCGCCTCGAAGTGGACGCAGCAGAAATCCCCCTCCTGCGTCTCGTAGCGATGTCCGGGTCCACGAATCTCCCAGGCGCCATTAGAAAGTCGTAGGCGCTGCGCAGCTTGTGCTCGCGTACGGTCATCAGAGTCTTTCGATGTTCGTCCCAGTCCCTAGTTAAGCAGATCCGCGTATACAGCGGATGCGATTCCTGAGAGCCCAGCGATTCCGCTAAAATGGACTGAGCACTGGCGACTTTGAGCTGCTGATCTTTAGCTACGGACGTCAAAAGGCGGTTCTGTGACGCGACAGTTTGCACTACTGGATCCAGTAGCGCCACATCTTCAGGCGACAGTGAGCGGAGCTGCAGCTCCTGCAGCTCGGACGACAAGCGCTGCACTTGCTGACGAAGACTATGGACTTCCTCCTGTATGTAATTCAAGATATTAATACGGCGTAGATTAGAATTGAGGTTCGATGGTAGAGTGTCGGGAAAATATATAACACTCACTCGGCGTGCGGTGTACGTCGACTTGCGCTGCTTCTTCATTCCGCAATATGGAGAATGTCATATATTATATTAGTATCTTATAATTTATAGAAACTCGGACAAATCTTTGTGTGAAAATCAGATTACCAAAATGCCATCGCAAGGTCTTCTCCTGCTCTTGCTCGCAGCACTGTGCGCGCGTGTGAGCCTCGCTGGCCCAGCCGACGTAGTCGCGGTGGCCCCGCGTCTCCAGGCTCCAAGCTCGCACCCCTCTCTCACGCTGCAGATGCAGGATTTGTGCTCCAACTTCGTGGTCATCTGCGACTTTGTAGCCAAAAACTGCAACTCTGACCCCCAAAACACGGCAACTTCCGACCAAAGTCCGAAATGCGCCGAGAGCTTCAACTTGTTCTACCAGCACAACGCCACACTGACTCGCTGCGTCCAAGATCTACCCGCTGATTCTAACGATAAGACCCAAGCTTTGGTGTTTTTGGAGAAATTCTCCGTCTGGCAGAAGCACAACGCGTGCCGCCTGTTCCACACCACCGAAGCCAAAGCCGCCGTAGAATGCTCGGGCGTGAACGCTCACCGGCCCTGGAAGCAGACGACGCGGCCGCTCTACTGCCACGAAGTGTTCACAATGTACAAGTCCACGCGACACGAGCTGGACCAACTTTGTGATCGAACCGCAAACTCCGAGGCCTTTTGGGAGGGATACGTGGACTACATTGGGTCCAAGACGTGCAAGCGCTACTACGACATGGTGCGGGAGGCGAGAGAGCGAGGGTGTGGCGAGAAGAAGAACGCACTCAGCGGAGCGGGACAGTGTGGAGAGATGTTCCAGTGGTATGTGGACAACCTGCAGGTTGTCGAGACGGACTGCTACGAACTCAAGGCCAGCAAACCGTTCTATCGAGGCTTCTACACGTGGAAAAAGCAGCGGCCTTAAGTGATGTGATGTTTAATGCATGAATGTGGTGTTGGTGTGATGACGAGTAGAATGAAACAGTCAATGTGAAAGGGTTAGTGGGAAACTCAGAAGTCAGTTTCATAATTTGGTGTCAGTCTGACAAGCTGTTTTGGTGGCGGATTTTTTTCGATGCCTCGAAAAGGGGTTTAGTGACAGGATGGTTTTCATGCCACAATATTTACTGCATGCATCTGAAGATATTATTTAGTGTGGCCACTACCACGCAAAAACAAATTCAAATACTGGGAAGTATATTTGTTTTTATGAACAAGGCGATAAAGTACGGTGTGAAGTCCACTAAGAAGCGGATAGTGGACTTGGTCCTCTGGGTGGCTGCGCTACAGTCATTCTTTGAATGCGGTGTGGTGTAATGCAAACTAGCTTTTCAGTAAGAACATGTCGAGGGCAACTGTAGTCTCTTACCTTTCTTCCACAAAACTATCGTTAGGTTTGCACAGGCTCACCAATGGCTTCTGGATTTACGCACATGGACAACGCACATGGACTGAAACCTCATTGTATGTTGCCCATTCACCTCATAGTAATTAATGCATCGTATTTTATTGCGCTGGATTTATGTTTATTGAAGGTCGAGTCAAGAAATAGGTTTTTTGCAGAAGAGTTTCACATGCGTGCAATTAATCCGACTGGAATGCAATTAATCCTGGTGGCATGAAAAACCTACGTTGGTGGCATGGAAAACATATTTTCCGAGCTATTTTTCAATATTGATGAGACCCCGAAGGGTCACTTGGTCAAATCTACCCAACAGCTCCCCATGAAGATATCAAGCGCGCTTCCGCTGTTTGTTGCTTTCCTCGTGGATGCAGCCGCAGCAGGTGCGGCCTTATCTTTACTGTTAGCTGTTGTTTTGTTCCTACACGTTGCTTACACTTTCTGTCTACGCCCGACCTGGTTCGTTCGTGCAGAATTCGTGTACTACGACTTCAATGGTACAACTGGGTTAGTGCTAAATGGAAAAGCGGCTACAAGTAGCTGCGCACCGTTTCCAAGCGTACGTATTCGCTCCCTTTTGTGCTGAACTGCAAATATATACTCATGTTGTGGTGTATATTGCTCGGCTCAGACTGCGTACTCGAAATTCTCCGGTGCAAATGACGCGCGCGAAGCCACGCTGGAAGTTGTCTTAACCGAGCAGCAAGAAGCGATTCGCCTCGAGACTCGTGCAACTGAGAACCACACGACGAGCGCACGCGTCGCCATGGAGACGGCGATGCTTGGCCACCGCGACGTTTATCAGGCGAGCGAGGAGAAACTGCAATGCCCTGTGCGTCTACGCCTCACCGCCAGTCAACCGCATCAAGTTTCTTCCTTTTGGTACGCGCAGCAGCTGCCAGTGTTGCAGGGCTTCGAGACACGCTTCACGTTCCAGATCACAGACCAGTCTCGGCGCTGTTTCGAAATAAAAGACCAGAATTTTGGCCTCCGCGAGTACCAAAGCTGTGCAGTTCATGGTGGGGACGGTTTGGCCTTTGTGATCCATTCCCACCAAAACCGCACAGCGACACTGGGTGCACAAGGTTCCAGCATGGGGTTCGCCGGGCTACAGAACTCATTGGCCGTTGAGTTCGACACATGGTTCAACGACGAAAGCGCTGGAGATGATATCTTCTACGACCATGTCGCTATTTACTCAAGAGGTCAAAGCAGCAACACAGACTCTGAAAGTGCTCGAATCTCTGCGGCAGCTGTACACGATCTCGCCGATGGCAAGGTGCACATTGTCAAAATACGCTACTACCCTGAGTTGAAGGTGATGCGTGCACTTAACCTGCGATGCAATACTTCTCTACTGACACCTATCTTGTGACGCAGTATAACTACGTGCCTTACTTCTCGGCGACGACAAATCTGCCCAAGTTCATCAAAGACGTGTCAGAAGGCCGAAGAGTTGGAACACTGGTGGTGTTTATGGATGAAGGCATCAAGACCGATACGCCCATTTTGGCACTTCCGATCAATTTGGCGGCTACACTGAGGCTGGATTCCGATGAGGCGTTCGTGGTACGTTATTAGCAAGAGAAATGGTCGTGGTGCTGGTGGAAGTCGCTAATGCGACAGACAATTGTGTACTTGTAGGGATTCACGGCGTCAACCAGTAGCTCGTGGCAGAAGCACGACGTCTTGGGCTGGTATTACTGCACCGAGGTCCGTGGCTCTGACTTGGATTCTAATACCCATACCTACCTCCATGTTCACTAAAACGTGATATTTTTTTTGTATTTGATGCCGTAGCCCCCATGTTTGGACCAGTACGACACGGAAATGACGTTCGACTTCGACTACAACGAGCAGTCGATGCTCTTCACTGCTTCTCATGGCAACACTCTCTACCCGATATTCATCTACCCGGACACGGCGTCGTGGGCCAAAAGACAGGCCTACTTTTCCGCCAACCAAAGGATCGGACTCGTCTCGTGAAGCTCAAGCAAAGCTGTAGTGTAAAATGTAAAGTGCTCACAGCAAGAAAACTACGTCACACTGTAGTAAACGGATTGTGATGGATTTATTCTATACAGGGTAAAGCAAACATCAACGATTCCCAGCAACATGTACGCTGCATACTGCTCCTAGTTGTAGCGCGTGACCGTACGGCCGTTCAGAGGCTGCACGGGGTGAGCGTTGTTGCCGTCGTCCGTGACGTGGTACTCCACCAAGTCCTTGTGAAGGCGAGTAAAGTCCGCAGACGAGATCTGGATCGGAGTCTGCACCACCCACCAGTCCGCAGTCTCATCACAGCCCGGGGTCGTGAGGCTGCCCGGGTAGTTGTAGATGCCGCAGTTCTTGCTCGCCTTCTTGATCAGGTTCGAGTAGGATCTCCTGCGCAACGAAAACAAAACAACAGTGAGTGGGGAGAAATACACCTTTTCCAGGCCAAGTTCATCAGGAACAAGGCCAAATTCACAAAGAACAAAATCAAATGCACTAAAACCCAATTCAAATGCATAAAGTACAAGTTCAAGTGAACAATCCTACTATAAAACATTTATTTACAAATGCACTAAAACCCAATTCAAATGCATAAAGTACAAGTTCAAGTGAACAATCCTACTATAAAACATTTATTTTCTTGTATTCTATTTAACAGTGAAATCATTCCCGCCATTGCGCGCCAAAGCAAGCACGTTCGGCTCGGCGGCGCTCCTTCACCTCCGCCAATCCTGCTTCTCCCTCCTCGATTCCACCAATGGCTGAGCCACCTCCTTTCCCCTTGGGTTCGCTCGGCGCGTGCGACCGTGGCGGACTCGCAGACTGGCCTTCGCTCACTTTGCAACTTCCTCTGCATTCGCCATGCCGTCTCGCTACAACCGCTACTCGCTCGCTATCAAGCTTCGTATCCTCGACGCTGCTCGTACTGGAGGGGACTGGGAAGCTGTGGCGGAAGCTAACGGCGTCAACATCAACACTGCTCGCTCCTGGCTACGTCGCTACCCTACCAGCTCTTCTGCTTTGGACGCTCCGTTGCGTGGCGGAAAACGGGCGCAGAAGATGAGAGCTGATGGCCTTGCCTTTCTCATGTCCAAGCTGTCCATCGACCCCGACCTCACGCTTCGCCAGCTCGCGGACGAGCTGGAAAGAGCCTGCTCCATCTCGGTGTGCCCCAAACTGTGAAAAACCACCTGGACGCAAGTCTCGTCACGATGAAGCAGTTCCACAAAGAGCCGCAATACATGAACACCGAGCAGAACAAGATCAAGCGCAGGGACTTCCTCGTCAGATTGCAGCAGCTGCAGGCAGCTGGAAAGTCCATCGTCTACATGGACGAGACCAATTTTAATCTCTGGTCGTCCCGCACGCGTGGTCGCAGCATCCGGGGCAGACGCGCTGTCAAGAAGGTGCTGGCAGGTGGCGGCCAAAACCTGCAGGTGATTGCCTGCATAGGCAAGGGACGGGTCGTCCACTACGAGACGAAGCTGGGCAGCAACAAGTACCAGCACTCCAACGAGTTCATTCGCAACACGCTGCGGAAGTTCGCGGACGTGAGCAACGTGGTGGTGGTCCTGGACAATGCGCCGTGCCACGCGCGTGCAGAGCTCGTCTTCCAGGAGCCAGAGTTTGCGGCAGCAACGCTCCTGCGTTTGGGTCCCTACTCACCGATGCTTAACCCGATTGAGAACGTGTTCTCAGCTTTCAAGTCGGCTGTAAAGGACTTCATGACCGAGCGCCGAGCGGAGATCATCGCTGTTCCGCCAGGTACGACGATGAAAGCTCATCGCCAACGCTTCCTGATCGAGGCTGCTGAGACGCTCTTCCCCCGTGTTGCGACTGCACAGCTGTGTGCGTCGTGCTACCGCCACACGCTCCGATTCCACATCAAGGTGGCCGCGCTCGAGGACATGCCAGTCGCTGCTAAAGTGGCAAGGAGAGGCAAGTACGGTAATTGCATATTTGTCGGGGTATTGGATTTGGAAGGTCAACGGTACTTGCATAAATGAATTTGGCTTTGCACAATATGCATTTGAATTGGGTTTTAGTGCATTTGCTTTTGTTCTTTGTGAATTTGGCCTTGTTCCTGATGAACTTGGCCTGGAAAAGGTGTAGTACTTGCCCCCGGAGTCGGAGCTGCGTGGCCCATGCAGACGCCCTTGCCCAGTGCTGCACCGAAGAAACTGGGATGGGATTGATCATAGTGTTTGCCGCCATCGTCGACTAACCCAAAACCGCGAACCTTTGTAGTACGAACGGTGATCGAGTTACTGCGAGCTCGCTCGCTCGCTGCGGAAGCCGAGCACCGGAAATGTCGTCTTCTTGCCTTCCTTTCTCATGAGGAAGAACCAAGTCCTCGAGGCAAGCACGGCCGTCATGGCGTCGTAGAATGCCGAGTCGAAAACCTGATTGTTCACCTTCAGGCAATTCTTCAGCCGCTTGTTCCTGCTGAGGTAGACCCCATCGTACTCTTCTGGAAAATAGGTCGGTATTTCTCCCGCAACTCCTTCATCGGTTATGCACTTGGCAAGTTGTACGCCGCTCTGTTAGCCGAGAACACCAGATCCATCAGAGACTTCTGCTCCTTGGTGGGGCGGAGCCGAACGTTGACGATACTGTTGACTTCCGTTGAGTTGCTCGCCTCCACGGCCGCGAGAACCAGACGTCGGGCGTCACGAGCTCTCGCCCCGCAGCGGTCACCCGCTTGCGCTTGGGGGCGCTTGAAGAAGACGACAACGCAGCTCTGGGGCGTTTTGTAGACCACACAGACGAAGGCTGACGGGGCTTCTTCTTCTTCTTCTTCGGCGACGCCATCTTGCCGGAAGACGGTGGGCTCGCGAATAAGCAGAGTTGTCGAGCTGCGTGCTGTCGGCATGGCAAGTGAAGCAGTCATAACGGTGCGTGTCCGTTTGCTCCGGAGCAAAACGTGATGAATCAACAAACGCTGTTGTATGGATCTCAATAGTTTTCCGTGCTTTGTACATACACTTGTAAAACACTCTTAAAAGCGTGTCGAAGCAGTATCGGTTGAAACCACCTTGGTAGGTGTGTCCAGGTAAGCTAGGAATTCTACGGCACGTGCAAAACTAAACAGTATGCGTATAGGTTTCTTGCGGTATCGTTTGAGAATAATTGGAGGGCAAGTTGGTGAGTACGTCGTAGCCTGGTGTAAATCCAACATGCATTGATCTTACCCTAGTGCTGCTGTGACATATCGTTGGTTGCCATTCATACAGCCTCCTGCCGTTGCGTGCATTAGGCGAGCAGCAAACTCGTACTAACTACAGAGCTATGTGCTACTTTCTGTGGTCGTGCGCCAGAGGTGGTATTTCGGTTTGTAGCACAATTTCGTGAACCATACACTCAGCGGTGAGGATAGTGGAGCAAATGAGCGAGGCAGCAGCGGTGAAGGCTACGCTGCTTAGATTGTTGTGACACTTGTAGGCTACCTTCATTACCCGTTTGTAGCTACAGAGTTAAGGTGATATCGCCTAAGGTACGTTGCTTGGCAGTTTGTGAGTATGGCGATGGCATGAGCGACAAAGGATGGTCGGCAAGCGCCCCGCCTACCACGACCTCTCTCGCTATGACCTATCTCGCTATGACCTATCTATCGGCAGCCGCAACTTCGTGTCCTGCTCCTTTTCCCAAGCTTTCGTGGGCCGGGTTCAGATACGAACTGCTGTGTCCTGAAAATATAATTTCGAGTTGGGTACACATTTTTTCCCTTGCAGTTCTACAAAAGCTAGGTAGACCACGACTGTGTGGAAAATGGCACTTGGCCACCTCGTGGCCCTCCACGAACTGCGTCTTCACCCGGGTCCAATCGGCCCGGGCTAGCAATTCGACTAGGGGGGGAGGTTCCGTGTTGTTGGTTATCTGGACTTCTCAATATGCAGATTGGTTTATACTATACAATACTGGCTAACATACAGAAATGTAAATACTGACGTCGGAGACTACAACAAGGGTGGACGTTGGTGAGCTTGAAAGGCAACAAATTAAGCATTCCACGAGCTGAGCGGGAGCACTGCTCGCGGGAACGAGCACGAGCAGCTAAAACCTCATGAGCGCGCTCGCGGATCTGTAGCTGCTCACATTAAATCGACTTTAAGAGGGGAGCGCTAAAGTGGGGCTATTGCAGCTCCACGCACTGATTGGATAATAAATAATTTACTTCAAAATGAGCGCCTAACTTGCACTTAGACCACTTCTTCATGCTGGTAGGGATACCATCGGCTTCTGTAGTTACTGTTGCCTAGGGTCACACTCATTATTTTGTCATTGGACACCCCCGTCGAGCGTAAAGTTGCCACAAAGTTGAGTCATTTTAGCCTATCAGTTCATCCTTGAACGAGCTGCTCGTTGGTGTCGTACTTATCCGAGGGAGCAGCAGAGCCCCGCTCGCGATTTGAAGCGAGCGGGGTGTTTTTCGCTCGCTCGCACCCCTGCTCGTGGGATGCTTGCAACAAATAGTGCCCCTTATCGGTATACCGATAAAATCGTAGCCTGGCGTTGATACTCGGGCACTGCGGTGGTCGAAACGAAAGCTTGCACACATTTGCTTCATCGTCTTGGATATAACGGAAGGTGACAGGAGACACCATGTTCTCCCTGATACAATAAGCCCGTTTATTGTTAATTATTAAATTGTTAAATAATTACATGTAACAGCGTGATATATCTACATACATATCGGCTACTATCGGCTACACGTTTGTATCTACAGAGTTAAGGTGATGTACATGTACAGTACAGTGTAAATGTACCACAGCTCTGAA
Source organism: Phytophthora pistaciae (assembly GCA_024679115.1). Classification (NCBI taxonomy): domain Eukaryota; phylum Oomycota; class Peronosporomycetes; order Peronosporales; family Peronosporaceae; genus Phytophthora; species Phytophthora pistaciae. Next base: position 12,942 of record JAIKVE010001160.1, read on the forward strand.
GTTATTAACGTCTATCCGATAGTGTAACCGATAGATGGCCACACTGTACAACCGGTATTAGTACCGGTCACGAACGGTTTAATTGTGTGGTTTCCAATAGCAAGTTATTGGGTGCTGTTAAAATTTCCGACACCACCACGCGCGACTTCAACGCCGGCCGGCCAACGTCCAAGCAGCTATGGGGCGGGGCTGCACAATGGAGGAGTGGCGGCACTTCGAGAAGGAGAAGGAGGAGGGGCGCGTGCCCAATTCGTCGTACTGGTACGTGCGGTGCCGACACTGCGCGGCGGCCAAGCTGACGGGGCGTCGCTCCGCCATGAGGGCGCACCTAAAGCTCTGCCCGATGTACGCGGCGCAGTATCGGATGGAGCAGTGCGCGCTGCAGGCGGCGGCCGCGGCT
>JAIKVE010001161.1:0-13026 GCA_024679115.1 Phytophthora pistaciae
CGCAATTCCCGTTGAAGAGGCTCCCAGCTCGCCGCCGACACCGCCGCCAAGCGCCAGCGCTCCACCGTCGCCAAGTCCCGCGCCTTCGGTTACGTTGGCAACTCGCGGGGCGTCGGTGGGGGGCGAGGCAGCTGTAGGAGGTCACGCCGAAGCTAATGCTGGCCTGACCGAGGTTCCTCCGACAGCGGTTGTCTTGGGCGAGCAGCAGATGCTGCAACTCGCTCGTCTCGTCGTGGGTGTTGCGAGGGCTCCTCCGTCTCGGGTCAATGCAGCACTCGACCGCGACCTCCAAGCTGCGGCTAACGTCGGTGACGTGCTGGCTGCTGCTGTTGCTCCTCCACGCCTCTCTCTCGCAGAGGCCGATGAACTGGTGGATCTCCGTCGCGAGAACGATCGCCTGCAAGCGGAGCTTACCGACACCAAGGATAAGCTTGCCGAGGAGATGAACCTTCGGGCAAAGTCGGACTACTTCCTCGTTTCGGCCAACTCCGACTGCAACCGTGCGCTTGGGACTATGGATAATCTCCGCGAAGAGCTCAACAATACTAACCCGCAGTTGGTGGAGGCAAACGTGGCTATCGCTCACCACGCTGACATCACCCGGTCGTTGGAAGGTCGGACGGAGGCAGCTGAAGCAGACGCAGCGGCTGCTGTTCGTCGAAACACCCAGATCCACGAACGCGTCAAGGCAAGCCTCGTCACCTACAACACGCAGTTGGACGAGCTTCGGAGGCGGTTAGCCGACCGCGACCGAGCCGATGTTATCCCCGCGCGCATCAGAGCGTTGACAGACGAGAACAATAGCCTGCGGCGGGCGAATTCTATCCTTCGTCGGCACTCGGCGGGCTGGATGTTGACACCTTGGTCCTGGCTTTAGCTGGTATCTCCGCCGCGGAGATCGACTGGAATCTTCTCGGGTTGTCTCCGCCGACGGTCACTGTCGAGAGTCCGCTCCGTGAGGAATCCTCGTCCGAGGAAGATGAAGAATCTAAGACCGTCGACGTGTCGATGGCTGAGCCCACCGACGGTTCATCTGCTCCCGCGGCTTCGGAGGCGGCGCCTGTTGGTTCGTCTGAGTCCACCAGGACGTTCAAGCGCAAGCGAGATTCGCAAGCTGAGTCGCCCTCTGCCGAGGGCACGGCGTCTCAGCCTTCGCCCAAGCGTTTCGGTAGACCGTCGGTCGACCTGAGAGCCAGAGCTGCAGCGGCCGCTGTTTCTTCTAGTCCTCGGTCGGCATCGGGTGAGGTCCTTGCACCCCCTCCATCGACGCCACGACCCTCAACGACGTTCCGGACTAGCCGGCTGGATTCTCAGCCTCTTCCGTACGAGCACTCGGACGTGCCGCTATACCCTAGGTTGACGGGCGATGCTCCAGTTCCCCAGCCAGCTCGGTCTCCACCTCCGCGGGACGAGGGGTCCCCCGACTTCGAGTTCGGCGGTGCTGGAAGTCCGGACGATGTCCCGCAGGACGAACTCGAGCCCGGCGAGATGCCGGGAGCGCCGGCCAGTACAGTGGAGGCTGAAGGCACCTCTTCCGCGGCCCCTGTTACTACCACCGAGTCTCCGCCTGTCGTCCCGGTTCCAGAAGCTTCGTCGATCGCACCCCAAGCCTCGGCCGGCGTTGGTTCGATGGGCGGCGCATCTGCCGAGCTTCCTGCCGGCGACAACGAGGGTTCGTCTGCCCTGAGAGATTCGCCACCGGTTTCTCAAACAAGGACTGCTACTGGTCCTGGTGGTTCATCGCCTCCCGGGGACTCACCGGATGGAGAGTCGTCGGGTGGCTCGGAGACCTCGGGAGACCGCGCGGCACTCATGCGAGAGATGTTCGGCTCCGACGACGAAGAAGAAGCCCCGGCTGCCCAACGTACAGGTCCTGTAGCACCTCGGGAGTCTCAGGCTACGGCGACCGAGGCTCCGGCGGCCACCCAAGCCGCTCCAGCTGCGCTGCCCCATCGACCTCGCACTCGGTCGACCTCGGTTCATGCTCACGCGTTGGTGACAGCCATGGTGACTGCCACACCGAGGGCTGGTCCTGCTTCTATCGCCCCTGCGGTGGTCGACGCTTCAGACGCGGCGGCCGGATCGCGCAAGCTCAGCAACCTGGCATCGCTATTTCTCGAGCCGGGATTCGCGTCACCCGGCGGTCAAGAATGTTGGAGTTTGATCCAGAACGCTAGCGTGCCCCTCATTTTCGACGACGATGTAGTAGCCCCGTGTTCGGCGGACGGGATCAAGGCCTTCGGCAAGTGGGAGAACCCCAATCACCCATTCCAAGTTCTGCGTCAGCTCTTCCCAGAGCCGTGCCTGATCGACGTAGCTGAGTACCCGCCAGACCGAGCAATTTCGCGGCGGGCCACCGGACACCGACTCCTCGTTCGCCTGAGCAGGCAGTTCCAAGGAAATTCTTTCCATTCCACCGAGAAGGGTGACCTCGGGCTGGCTCTGTGGGAGCGTCGTCATTGGATCAGGGCGAAAGCTGTCAAAGCATATATCGACAGCCTCGCTGCAACACTCAGTCGCGGTGACCCGTTGGTCGTGAAGCTCCGCAAGAAGTGGTCCAAGTATCACAAGAAGCGTAGTTATCGTGCGGACCGGTTGCGAGATCGGATGGTCAACAAGCTGTGGGTAGGATGCATCGAGTATGACGGGGAACCCCGCCAGCACCCGACCGAGGTTCTGTTGGAGCCCTCTTACTTGCAATACTCGTTCGAGGTGATGAAGTGGGTTCCTACGACTGACGACTGGATCTCCGAGATTGCAGAGCTGGACGCGCGCGAGCCGTGGCGCAACTGCTGGTTCCACGATCCTGCCAGTCACCCGTACAACACTGCGTTCGCTCCGTGCAACGATGTTCCCTTGTTTATTCCTCGAGGAATGACTAGGGAGGCCGTGGCTTCGTCGGTCGTGATAGAGCCGTCACTGCGGACGTCGATGGTCGTTGCTCCGTGGGTCGCCGAGTTCGCTGCAGCTCATGAAGATCGTTCTCCTAGCCCCGACGAGGAGACCAAGGAGTCAGACCAAGGGCCATCCGCTACGGAGTCAAACCTTGGTGTGCTGGCTCAGGCTGCGTCGGGTCGGAGATCTAACGTCGTTGGACTACGTGTCAGCTCCACTACGTCGTGCTTGTTCTTCTCCAGGGTCGACCGAGGTTCGTAACTCTCTAGGCGGTGGCGCAGGCTTCATTCTTAATCAGAATAAATGTCGTTTTGCTCGTTCACTTCATAATCTTCTCTCACGCCAACACACATCGCTTTCAACGCTCGGTCGCGGTTCCCAGAGCTTCTTCTCAGCTCTCGACCGCTGCGGCTGCCTCGGACGAGGCTTTGTTCGCAGCCGTTGCACTCGTCACGAGCCACTCCATTCTCAACTCCATACTTAGTCACGGGCTTGAGCGCACATGCTCGGTCTCATTCCTTCTTGGCTATTGTATCCGAAGCCTCGGTCGACCTGTCACTAGCTTCACCAGCACGTGTTTCACCTCTTCTCGCGGTCGCTCACGCCTCGTGCAGCGTTTCCACTCAGTAGCATGTCCACTCTAAGGTCAAGGTGATTGGCTTGGTCCACCACTAAGACCGGTCTTGCGAAAACTAAGACCGGTCTTGTGAAAGCTAAGACTGGTCTTACAGAACTAAGACCGGTCTTGTGAAATCTAAGACTGGTCTTACAAATCCGTAAGACCGGTCTTACTGACTGATAAGACCGGCCTTAGTGAGGCTTCTGACGCGCTCTCAGAGGGTTTTGAGGGTCCCATTGCTGGAGTGGTTGACGTCTCCACCTTGCCACCTGACCGCTCTACTTCAACTGCTGCACCCGAAGCCTCGTTCGCTCTCCCATTCGCTTCATCATCACTTGTTTCGTCTGTTGAGGGTTTGCCCGAGGCTTACTTGCGTCTTCCGCTGTTCCTGGCTCCATTCCGATATCTCCATTCCATCGCGACTCGTTCACTTCACACGTAACATGCAGATTCCAGTAACTTTCTTCGTCTGTCACTGCGAGCTGGGTAGCCCTCGCAGGCAGTTCAATCACCATCTCCAGTAGCTTCGTTCGTCTGACATCGCGGGCTGGATTACCCCCGCGAGCAGTTCAATCCTCGTTGGGGCGCGGGATTATTCTTCGTCGGCCACCTGGACCATTTGCAAACGTCGGTCACTTCGCTTCCGGCGTAGGTAATCGTACAGGAGGCCACCGCACGACAGGTTGGACGCTGGTTCCCATGTAGGCTCGTCATAGCCGACCCACTTCACCTTGAACTCTCGGACGGCCCGGTGAGTACTCGTTGACAATGGGGTCCGGTCATCGAGGATAGCCTCGACTTCATATTCGCCGTCTAAGTGGTCCGGTTCAAAACTGTCTTCAGGTAGTAGTTCTTCGTCGAAGTCAAGACGAGTGTCTTCGGTGACCTCACGAGCCAAACGAACCCTCGGTCGGCCTTCGAACTCGTCTACCGACTTGAGTCGTGAAACATGCACCACCGGGTAGAACCGGTATCAGCTTCGGTCAGGTAATTCCAACTCATACGCAAACTCGTCGACCTTCTTCTTCACCCGGAACGGTCCGTGCCACCGATGGGCCAGTTTCTTGGTCAGTCCTGGTCGGACCCGCTCCATGTACAGCCACACTCTGCTTCCAGGCTGCAGACGAAGCCTCGTTCTCGTCACTGTAGCTCCACCATGGTCGGGGGAACTCGGTGCTCGGACGACCGAGGTCCTATTCTCGTTGACGCCTGTCGTAGCTTCCTTCTCCTTCCTGCCAAGTGATGCATTGTGCTCTTCCGCTCTCCGAGCCTTTTCAGCGGCTTGGTACTCCCTGGCCATCCTCAGGGCGATTTCCTGCTGTCGGTTGACTTCTCGACGCCATGCCAGCGCGTCCGTTTGGCTACCGAAGCCTCGTTTGAGTGACGAGGACATCGCCTTGAGCGTGGACTGTGCATCCCACCCATGAACGAGGTAAAACGGAGTTTCCTTCCTCGTCGTATCACGGGAGTTATTGATGGCGAAGATCAGTCTTTCGGCGATCTCGTCCCAATCCTGCTGCAATGGGTCTTCAGCGTATACGCGGACTGACTGCATGATCGTCTTCACCGATCTCTCCTGCTGGCCGTTGGCCTGCGATCGGTAGCTCAGGGTCGCCCTCGACCGAGACTGCATCATCTCTGCGAAGGCTTGGAAGACCTCGCTCATGAATCGAGGATCTCGGTCATGACGGATCAAGGACGGTGCCCCAAAGCGTCGGTAGACACACTCCTCGAAAGCTTGCGCAACGAGTAAGGCAGTGGTGTCGGACAGGGCTTTGCCCATTACGAATCCCGTGAACGAGCATTGGAACAGCAGGAGAGCCGTGTTACCACGGCGACTCTTCGGTAGCGGTATCACGAAGTCCACAGAGACTAGTTGGAAGGGCCTCTCGGCTAGGATGTTTCCTGGCGAGTACCCGCCGAACTGAGGTCGACTCTTACTTGAACTACAATCGGGGCACGACTTGACGTGTTTCTCCACGTCAGCGTATTGACCGATCCAGTAATAGTCTCTCCTCGCTCGATGTAGCGTACGGGTAATACCTTGATGACCGCCTTCGAGTGAGTCATGACAGCTCTGCAGGACCTCTTGGATCATCGTTGTGGGTACCACGAGTCTCATCTTCAACTCGGCTTGCTCATCGTCACTCGAACGACGGCTCGTTCTAGTGTAATACAGCACATCGTCCTCGCTCAACACAAACTGGTCCGCCATTTTCCATGCATCTCGTGCTGCTCTGTATCCAATTTTCGCGTCATCTCCCCGGAGCACTGCCTTCAGATTCGACCACCGTAGCTCTTCATCTTGAGCGGTGGCGATCCTCCTTCGGCGTTCTTCTTGTACTACCAGCGGGTCAATGTCTTCCGCGTTCGGTGGGGCTGGTGACGTCTCGGCGCGCAGCGTTGAAGCTTCTACTTCATTCTGAGACTCGTTCGGCATACCATCGGCTTCCACTCGGTGTGATGCGTCCCCCTGATCGGTGACCGAGACTTCATCTGCAAACCGGACGTGTTTCTCCTTTGCTCTCGCTTGACGTCTGGTCATCACAGCCACATGTCCGGGTTCAGTCTCGTTCTGCCGTCTGTGGTCGGTTTCCCATCGCATAAAATCGAAAAAATTCTTGCTGCGGGGTTTGGCAGAAGTTACCACAGCCCATACTGTGTTGGCCGAGGGTATGTCCTCGACGACGCAGCCGTTAGCAACCTCGTAGATGACTTCAGCGATACGGTTCAACTTCATCAGCTCTAGTACTCGGTCGTCCGACGATACCACCGTAGACGTCTTGCTCTCGAGCGTCTCGCTTGCCAAAGAGTCGGCCGCAGCGCTAAACTCTCTCACCACATGCAGGTACTTCACCGACCGAAGCTTGGCCGTGAGTTCTTGGTGGTGGCTGAGTTTCTGCAGCAATGACTCTTCCGACAGGCTATCACCCCTAGGGCTTGCTGGATCGCGAGCCTCGAGTCGCCAACGACGACTAAATCGTCGGCTCCATGTTGCAATGCAGCAGAGACGCCGTTGTTCATCCCGGTATACTCAGCGAGGTTAACCGTGGTGTTCTCGAGGTAAGCGCTCGCAGCGAGCACTACAGTCCACTCGGGTAGCTTCCATAATATCCACGAGCAACTTCCATATCCACCGTTCTTCTCGGTCTTCGCAGACCCGTCAAACGACATAACGAAGCCTCGGTAGGACCGCGGTAGGCGTGCGTAGAGCAGATGCGGGTCCAAACGAGCAGTCGGTGATCCTTGGGTCCGGGGTGTGACCAACGCCAGTGACTTATCCAAATCAACGAAGTTTGTCAAGCCAGCTTGAAGTAGTTGGGCAAACGAACAGTCGGTTTCTTTGACTCGTTCGACCAACAGATGCCACGGCGACAGCAAGACGGCGAACTGGGTAGCCCGACCGAACAATGTCTTGGACTTGTGGACCCAGTCGAGCGTTGAAAACCGAGTGTAGACTCGAATTCGCTGTCCAACCAGTTGGGTATAGCACACCTTCAGTATCAGCAGAAGCGCGAGGACTTCTTTCTCGGCCGGGTGATAATTCATCTCAGCATCCTTCAGGACACGGCCGCAGAAGCGAACGGGGTGTAGTTTGCCCTCGTGCTCTTGCATCAACGTGGAGCTTACAGCCCACTCGTTGGCGAACAACATGACATGCACTTCTTTCGTTCGGTCGAAGTGTCGTAGTATCGGCGCGGCGGAAACTTTCCATTGAAGCATCGCGAAGCTGTGCTTGGCCGCGGTGAGGTCACCCCCGGGCTGGAAGTCCTCATCCTTAAGCTGGTACAGCGCTGCTCCATAGACCGCGAAGTCTTGGGTGAAGCGACTGTAATAGTTGAGTGCTCCAAGGAAGGACTGTATTCCTTTCTTCGTTGACGGGAACGGAAGCTCGGTCACCCCAGCCAGCTTCTTAGCGTCCGGTCGGATACCTTCTGCCGAGACTTCGTGGGACAGGAAGTCCACCTTGGACTGCACGAAGGTACTCTTCGTGAAGCTGATACTAATGCGGCACTCTTCAAACCGTGCCAGCAATCGGTCTAGCGTCGCCAAGCATGACTCGAAAGTCTCGGCACCGAAACAAATATCATCCACGAATGACCGGCGACTGAATACTGGTGTCAACGAGGATTCATCAGGCTCTCCGTTGGCGAACATGTCAGCGATAGGGCTGTTGACCAATTCGGCTACAGCTCCCCTACCAAGCGAGTTATCTCGGTCGGCCTCGAACTTGGTCCGAAATGACTTCGCAGCGCCAGTCGAAGCCTCGTTCACCCCAGCATGAGCTTCCCGGTCACGTTCTTCAGCTAGACGCATGCGCTCCGAGAATTTAAACCATCCTCCCTTCGGTTGGACGAAGCCCCAAAGCGCGTTGTCAATCATGCGTTGATAGATCATCGGTGCGTTCTTCAAGCCGAACGCGCCCCAGTGCACAGACGAAAGCAGAGATCTTCCGAGCTCGTTCGGTCATCATAATGGCCCAGAAGCCGCTTGCGGCGTCGAGCGAGCAAAACCACAAGTACGCCTCCATGTCCGTCAGCAAGTCATCTACCAGGGGCATGGCGTACTCCATAATCTCGGTGATCGCATTAACGAGCTTGTAGTCAATACACAGGCGGATATCGACTCCATTCTTCTTCAGGACGATGACGATTGGCGACGCCCATGGGTTGTCCGAGAAGGAAATAAGCCCGGCCTTCAGCAGGCCCTTCAGCAATTCGTACAGCTTACCGAGGAAGCGAAGCGGTGTCCGCCGAGCCTTCTGCTTGATACAGCACATCAACCAGGTCCGTCTGCTGCTTCGCACTGAGCTCGTCATTCTGGACGTTCTGCCCAGAGTAATCCAATGTAGTCTCCGACGCTTCGGTTAGGTCTGGCAAGAACGCCAGCTCTTGCGCGTAGTCGGTTAGCTCGATCTCGTTGGGTACGTGCTCCGAAACGTCGTTCGAGGTGTCATCACCCTCGACAGACCCTTCTGCAACCATGGCATGCATGACCGAGAACCAGTAGCTGCTCAGGGTCATCGATCGCGCTTACATCCGAATGATGGATTTCAGTGTCGGTGTCAGCGGAGCCGGCTTCAGCAGGAACGTCGTTAGGCCCTGGGTCGTGCTCACTCCATTCGACTTCGCTACTACACACCGCAGCCGACGTTTCCCCTGGCTCCAGGCTGGACGCAGCGGTCCCTGCTGACAAGAAATCCCATGTAGTTGTCTCGGCCACTGCTACCACGTCGCGGTCATCTTCCGAACCGTCGTTCGTCACGCCATCACCATCACGCAGCTCATCACTGGCTTCCGATGACCCAGCCGAGGCGCCTGTCGCTTCCTGGCCGGTAGAGTTAGCACCACCGTCCGGATTCACGGGCGGGCAACTCGGCCGGCTAAGCAGCGAATCTTCGGGTACGTCCGAGTCATCCGGCGCGTTGGCTTCGTCACCCGAACCATCGTTCGACACACCAGCGCGTTCCACATCGGTTGTATCAGCTCGAGCAACCTCGACCGAGCCTTCACTGACCCTGGGGTCGTCGGCGTAGCCATACACATCGGGTGACGAGTACTCATCATCCAGCAGTGCTTGTTGACGACCTATCGGCCACGTTGGGGCATCCGGCGGTCTCGGCAAAATCTTCCGCGGCGTAGGATAGGCTCGGCGTTCGACCACAGGTGGCTGTTCAGCTAGCCATTGCTCGTAGAGGCGACGTTCACGCCCCTGCAGAGTTTCGTCACGGTTCGTTGAGTAGGCTAGCACCTGCCACTCCTTGTACTTGTCAGAGTCGAGCCTGGCGTAGCCCGTCTCACGTGGCAGTTCACCATGTGGCACCCAGAGTATCATGGAGTCGTGCTTGGCGCACTGTGCAGCCGTGGTCGTAATATTGGTGAGTCGTACCCATGTCGGCTGCCCCCGTCGAAGTCTCGTTACAGTTGGCACGAGCTTGTCTGTGCGCCGTACCCACACGTCGTACTCCGAACGAGGTAGCCGCTGGCGCGGCAGTCGAAACTCTCGCCACTCGCGACCAGGAATGTATAAATCCTTGGTCGGCCCACACGAAGGTTGGGTACCGTAAGGTTCGTCATCCTCAACACTCTGCGACTTCAGCAGCGGCACCATGACCTCGTCTGGGAGCCGTGCGGTACTGTGGAGCAGATCCAGCCGGATTCCAGCCGGGATCATAAAATCCATCCCCAGTACCACGTCGACTCCTGCACTGTGGTCCATTATCCACATCTCGAACTCATAGACTTGCTCCCACCCCAACGTGATCTTGAGGAGAGCTCGTCTGCGGGTCTCCATCACCCCTGGGTTGATGCCACGGACCTCGAGACTCCTACCGTGGTCTCGGACTTCCCGTACGCGGAGCCGCCTGGCGAAGGCAGCCGAGATCACGCTAACGGTCGCTCCAGTGTCGAGAAGTATCCTCGTTCGCGCGTCGTCCACCGCGCCATGGACCAAAGCTCTCATCCGCTTCCTCTTGTCGTATCGTTGGGACGACCACCACCCCAGTCTCTCGCCAGGCAGCAGTTTGACTGCCCGAACGAGGCTCCGAGGTGGTCCCCTGACTTGGTCAGACTTGTGATCAAAGCCTCGGTCGGGTGTCCACCACGTTCTTCATCATCTTCTTCATCAATTCCACTCTCAACGAGACTTGCGTCTCGGTTTTCTCCATTTTCCGTCGATTTCACACTTTCGTTGTTCTTCAGGTCATCAGGCCGTTTGCTTTCGCCCGTGAACGCGAACAGATAGTCCGCATCAACAGCAGGCTCAGCTAACTGTGGCAGCCCGATTGGGACCAACCCAGTTTCAGTTGGCGGGCTGCCTAGTTTAAAATGGCTTCCATACACCAGGCTTTGCAGCTCTGGCGACAGATCCTTCTTGTCGACCTTGGACTTCAGGAGCTTGGTGAGCTCGTGGAGTGCTTCGCACTTCCCAGCGTCGTGCACCTGTTTGCACAGTTTGCACCGCCAGTAGCAGAAGTGCACCGAGTGGGACGGGCTTCCGCACGCGGCACACGGCCCATACTGGCGTCGACCATCTCGTTCGCGGTTGGACGGGCCTCCTCCGTTCCTGAAGCGTCGGTTGTCAGACCGAGCGAACGTTCCTTCGGCTGCGGCTGTGTGCTCAGTGTCGTTAGCGGCAGCAACATGTCCAGTAGACTCGTCCGAGTCGTAATCAGCGTCTGAATCCTCGTCCGAGCGTTGGTCGTCCGAGTGCTGGCGCTCGTCCTCGAAGTATTCCTCGTTCGCCCCAGCATCACGTCGGGGGGCGTACGAAGCCTCGTTGCGTGCACCGACCGAGCCTCCGACGTTCCATTCCGCCATTACATCGGCAAGGGCGTCGACCAAAGTCACCCTCGACCGGTGCGGTGACCCGTCACGTCGGTCACGGCGGCGGTCGTCATCACGACGATCAGTGCGGCGGTCGTCGTCGCGGTAACGTCGTTCACGGCGATAACCGCTTCGAGAATCCTCGCTCGACCGCGCGTCGCGACGGCGACTGTCATCTTGACTGCGGGAGCGGCGGAACGATGATTCGCGGGTCGACTTTCGGTCGCGGCGACGCAGAATGTCGTTGATCATGTCTTCGAGGTCATGAATGCTCTTGACCCGAACGTGGCACAGACGGTCTTCTACGTTTCGGTCATCACACGTAACCAGGAAGTGTTCCACGTGGTCCTTCGCGTCGCGTCCACCGTTCTCAAACTGCACGCCGGCGTTGCGAGCGTAGCCGTTAAGCCGGTTAAGGTAGTCACATACGTGCTCCTTGTCTTCTCGCTTGGCCGAGTAATACCGAGCCTTCGCAGACTGGGAAAACTTTGAACAAGAAAACTTGGAACAGTAGTACTTGATGAACGCCTCGCTCAGCAACTTCCACGAGCGTCTCGTCTTGCGTGGGAGCTGGCGGCACCAGTGCAAAGCTCCATCTCTGAGCTTGAGTTCGAACGGCATACACCACTCGTTGGGCGGTGCATGCGTTCCCTTCATCTCATAGATGAACGTTCGGAGCCATTGCATAAATGCTCGCTCTTGTCGCGCGTCCCATAGAACGGTTTGATGGTCGCGAGGGGCAAATGCGTGGCGATCTCGAGCTTCGGGGTTGAACTCTGGTTGTCCGTCGCACTCAGCTCGCGCACCTGACGTGCCCATTCGCTCGGTAGGTCGCTCTCGTGGTAGTCGGATCCGAGATCGTCGTCACTGTCCGACGAGTCATCTCGGAGGTCGTAACGTCGGCCGGATCGGCGCCCGGTAGCCGCGCGCGTAGCAGGCGTAGCATACGAAGCCTCGGTCTCCTTAGCCAGACGTTCACTACGGTCCGTTGATCGTGGGGTTACCATGTGCGAGTCTTGCATGTAAGGCGAGGCTTCGCCCTTGGCTGCAAAGACTCCGTCACTCATGGCGGTCTTCCGAGGGGTCGCTGCTAGCGGGACCTTGGGTCAACCACTTCCGGAGCCGAACGAAGCTTCGTTGAGCCTCTGTCGGACACCCCAAAGGCGTCACGCAACTTCTTCCTCCACTTGGTGAGCGCCGCAGCGGCGGCAGTTGGCGTCCAACTCGCGAGCGCAGCCTCCGTCGGCAGAATCTGGGGCTCGCACCCCATTGCACGCAGGAGATCCACCGTGTTCTGAGCCACATGCCGGGTGCTCGTTGAGTTGATTGGCGTGGCCAACGCCCCTCCGAGGTCCATCCAGATGGCCTGGCGGACCTGCTTCGGGGAGAACAGCTGCATCCACTCACTCTTGGTCTTCATCAGCTCCAGGCATCGGCCTAGGACCTTGTTGGCCGCCGGAGTATCGCCGTTGAGGGGAGGACGAGTGCCAACCGGCTTGGAGGTTGACCCCCCTACCGCCACCGAGGGCTTGGAGGCATCAGTTGCACCGTCATCCGCGTCATAGGCGGGCTCGGGGCCCGGCATATCGTTGAACGTTTCGGAGAGGTCGCGGGTGATCGACCTCGATCCTCCACTGCGGCCTGCCGACACAACCGCAGCTTCCAAAGTCTCGGAGGTCACAGTTCTGACATCCCAGTCATCGTCTTCATCATCTTCCTTGGCGTCCGTGGAATCAATCGCCGTGTCGTAGCTCTCCGAGCGCTCGTCGATCGACTCCATCCGATCCGTCGCTGGGGTCGAGAACGAACTCCCGGAGCGCATCGAAGCCTCGTTGCGCGTTCCACTCGACTTCACCGGCGTCGCTGGTACCGCTGACTTGACTCCCTTCGCCATCTTCACACGTCTTCTTCTTCTTCTTCTCTTCTCTTCTTCTCTTCTTCTTCTCCTCTTTGCTCGTTGGGGTAAGACCTACAACAACCCAGACACACAGAAGGTCACACCAACCCCGGGTCGCGGCACCAGTTGTGGTGTGGTAATTCCACTAAAATCCTCCTCTACCAAAAGGTATTAGAGACACCAACAACACGCTAACCCGCAAAGGTAAGCGCTTATTGGATCAAAACCTGAAGACCAGGAACGATCCCTTACACCGGGTCGGTTGCAAGCGCCTCTGTGCACCTTAGGTT
>JAIKVE010001162.1:0-13334 GCA_024679115.1 Phytophthora pistaciae
TTTGGCCGATTTAAAACGGCAATTCCGACCTGCTTGATCAGCTCGACCGAGGTTTAACAAGCTAAATCGTACCTTCCCTCGGCTTTGTCTCTGAGCTGCAAATGATATCCGACCCGATATATCCTACTTCTGAGCATCGGAATTGCCAAAATTTTTGCAAGGCACAAATCCGACCCGATATATCCTACTTCTGAGCATCGGAATTGCCAAAATTTTTGCAAGGCACAATACCTACAGTATCAAGATGTCCCACCCCGCACGACATTCTAGTACTATATCGCTCATTCATGCATCCTTAGCCCATGTATAATAGAAACTCATGCGTATAATCGGTATGTCAACATCTCGCTTCAACGTGGGTGCGGATTAAAATCTGGTGTGAAACCTACACTAGTGTGATGAAGCCGAAATGGCCTTGGGACACGTTGAATAAAAGCGAGTGTCGTCGCTTTTTCTTCTAATAACTCGATTTCGTTCTCTGGAGAGCTGATAGCCTTGCCTCTTGCTGGCCCTAGCTCCTACGAGACTCCACGGATGAAGCCTCCCAGGCAGGCCACCACCGTGATAAATGGGTTCGGTGGAACCTCTGCGGATCACAATGAAGTCTTACACAAGGGGAAACCATTACATCATCCAAAGCCTTCGTGGCTAAATGCCTCAGTAAGTGCAGCTTGCTGTAATAGACTCTCACGAGGCGTTCATCTTTTGATTGATTTGCACTCTCCCATCCGTTTATATCATACACAGTCGTCATCTCTATTACTTAAGTACAGTAGCTTTTAATCTTTTCTCCTTAAAAGTACAGTTCCTTGAACATGAATGACCTGTTTGTTGTGCACACCTACAAACACACTACGTAAGCTTAGCAAAAATTGCAAAAAATGTCTTATACTGGTAGTAGCATTTTACTATTATTATTTTTAAATAAAAAATAGTAAGGCTACAGCCGTGTTAAAGGTTAGCTGCTGGCAATAACGTTGCCGACAGGACTAGCTACGAGCTGACTGTGAACGACAAATGAACGGAAAAATGCGAAATACCTTGTATTGTATACACTCGGTATACATGCCAGGTGATCCATGCAGGAATGGTAATATCTGAGACAAATGGTCAATCACGAATGGGCTGAGCACGGCCACACCTATCCCTCTAGGCTTCTGGTAGCAAGACCTGGTACACAAAGCATTCTGAGCAGCCTTTCCAGACGCGTCGCCCATAGCCAAGGTATTGAAGCACCCGACAAAAACCCGATAATTTTAGAAAGCGACGTCCATGCCTGCTTGACGCATCGCCAAAATGCGCATGATCAGCCTGGCGCTGATTTCTTCGTCGGACATGTCCGATCCAAATTCGTCGCCTGAATTATCATCGTCTCCCCGTTCTTCGTCCTCAGAGCTCTCGTCGTCCGAGTCACGGATTTCGTACCATTGCAGCTGTTCCGAAACTGCAATCGCCATGCCGTTGCACTCTTCGAAGAGCTCGCCTGTGAATTCAAAATCAAACCAATCCATGATTAGTGAGTGTTACAGTACGAGAATCCCCTCAAACCTGTAGAAAATCAGCTGATACCTGCAATAGCGCTGTATACGAAAGGCTCTTGTCCAAAGTTGAGGTGTAATGCGTCGTACGAGTCCAGCCCCACTGCTGGGTACCAGTTCCGATGCTCGCACTCCACGAGAGCGCCATCCTCTCCTGATATAAGCTCGCCATTATGTGTGAAAAACAGAAACATCGTTCCAGTGTTCGGGTTAATGCGGATGCCGCAACCAACCGTGCCCCCGGCCTTGAACATTGGACCAAACGGGTGACCCTGCTTGGAATATCAATAAATAAAGTAAGAAACACATCGACGAAATTGACCCCGACGAAACAAAGAAGAACCGCGCACCTCGAACGGAGTTCCATGGTAGAAGCGTCCGTCGTCGCCGTGATACCCGTATGATCTCCGTGTCCAGCCTGGTTGTTTGCCAACAAGCGGAAACTTGGAGCCCACCAGACCTATCGACGTCATCGAGTCTTGACCAAACATCGAAGGAGCGGCATGTCGATGCTGCCGCTTCGACAAGGTCAGCTCAAAGTATCCCCCAGGAACAACTCCGACCCGATAAACCGGTCGGGTTTGACCCTGTGCTTTATCGCTTTCTGTCGGTTCACACTTGTATACAGCGACATGAAATGTCGTCGGGAAGGGCACATTAGCCCGAACGCATCGATCGTCACCTAGCATTCCCCCATCCAGAGCGAAGTCGACTGAGTGTGTCGCTCTCAAGTCTGGCGCCTGCAAAGAAATAATCCTGAACCAAAGCAACAACAAAAAAACAGTTTAGTTATCCCCACGACAACACCTGCAAAAGTTTAGCCATTCCCCACCGGTGGTACGCGTCTGTGTATCCGAGAGCCTTCTGCGTCTCCTTAATATCGGCATGGGACGGCACGGGGATTACGGCGTGTGCCAGCAACTGGAACTTGCGGCTTTCGGTGCATGAGCTGCATCAATTCAGTCAAGACACTGTTAGCTTGTACAATACAACATCCCTGCTACACCCTGCAATCGTTGCGGGCCAACCTGGGGAACAACGCGTCTAGATTTTCGTCGATCTGAAGCAGCGCTTCGCCCAGCGCCACGCCGTCCAGTGGGAAGTTGAGCGCCTCCCACCGCCGAAGGAAAATGCTCTTCCAGATGGAAGGGAACCACGGAACTACGTCACGCGCGACGACAGACGAAGCTACAGTCAGCGACTCCACGTCGCGGGGCGCTGCGAACGCGAGGACGTGTGCTAGAAGCTCGTCGCCGAGGCTGGCGAAGGTCGCCATTGATATTCGCGGCAAATCTGAAAAATACTACTGATTGGAATATGACAATATGTATATGCTATTGAAGAGGATTATCAGATGAGATGGCTACATTTTTGTGATTGTATTGTTGCTGTATTTTTGGTTCACGAAGTGGTCAAGCGTCGACGCTCCAGGACGTTCGCGATGAACGCGTCGATGCAGTTGCGGCGAACGGCGCGGAACCGCGATTTGTTGGCATTCTGCAGCATTTGGCGAGCCACAAGCGCGTTTGTCCCCGTGCACTCGCTGAACAGCTCGTCTGTACCAATTCATCACGCAGATCGTTAGTTCATCAATTGTTTCACAGTTCGTAGTTAACACCAGCGCACCGATCACGTGGTCGCATTTGAACGGCTGCTGGCCGAAGTTTACGTGAATAGTGTCCGGAGAGTCCAAACCCACCGCAGGAAACCATTCGTGGTCGTTGTCGCACGGAATATACCGACCAGCTCCTGGAAGAAAAGGCGCTGCATTGAAACTAGTTAGCATACCCATGGCACATGAGCAATCAATGCCCTGAAAAAGCGGATGTACTCACACGTAACATCCTGGCCATTATGAGTGAAGAAAACACGCCGATCGTCGTCATGCGTTCTGCGTCGGATGCCACAGCCGACAGTGTCGCCCACTCCAAATCGCGGACCAAAAGGTTTCCACTATACGCCACTCAAACACGATCAGCGTGCAACCAAATTTTCATCAAGATTGTACACACGATGTACTTACAGGAAACGCTGAATAAAGCTTTCCGTTGTCTCCATGGTACCCGAATGACGGGATCGTCCATCCTGGTTGCTTGCCCACCAGCGGGAAAGTGGAGGGGACCAAGCCGATAGCTGTCATCTCCACTCTGCCATTTCTCGTTGTGTGGGAACCGGGTCGTGCAGCAGGGTCCGAGATAGTAATTTCAAAGTATCCACTTTCCGTCGCACCAATCTGATAGACACACGCCTCTTCCTTGCTTGTCTTGTCTTGCACCCGACGCTTGAACACTGCGACGAAGAAGGATGCTGGGAATGGGGTATTCGCCCGAACAGATCGGTCGTTGCCGAAGCGCTTGCCATCAAAGGCAAACGTCGTGGCTGAAGAGCAACTCCCTTGGTTATCATCCTTCCCCTGCTCAAGCGGGACAATTCTACTCCGAAAACATACAATACAATCAGCACGTTCTATTCTACTCAGGGATACAAGAAAAATTGGGAAGAGAGCTACCTGTGGTGAGTATCAGAGTACCCCCACGAGTTTTGCGTCGCCCAAATATTCATTCCTGACGGCAACGGGACCACTGCACGTGACAATAGCTGGTACATGCGAGTCTCCGTGCACTCACTGCAGATAGTTTAGCAGAAACGTGAGTATGAGTAGAATCTGAGGGTAGCAATATGCACAGCGTCTACACCTACGCAGGGAACAGCCCTCGCAGTCGCGAGTCGACCTGAAGGTTCCTAGCGTCCTCTGCCACTGCGTCCAGCTTGAAGTTGAGCTTTTCCCATTGACGAACGAACAGCACGCGCCAGATTTCGGGATACTGCGGCAGTAAGTGCAAGGCGACAAGTCTGGAGGCTTTCGTCATTGCCTCCACATCTCGAGCTGCGCAGAAACCCAGTAGGTGCGCCAGCAGAGCGTCGTCCAGGGCGTACAGATGCGTCGGCATGGTGGTGGTGGGGAGTCGCGGAGGAAAGATTAGTAGTTACTGGGTGCTCTCGTGCGTCGAAAAGCTATTGTGTGCACCACACGACACAACTTCAAGATGTACCTGCTCAAATCCAAATCCAAATGGCAAGTGCAACTGTCAATTCAAAGGCAAGTGTCTACTTCTAAAGGTTGCTAGAGCGCGTGCGCTGCAGCTGCGGCGACTGCTGCTGTGCTTTCTGAAGCTTCACGCGCAACTCGCTCGTCTCGCGTCTCGATTCCGCGAGGTCTCCTGTAAGGCGGCGGTTCTGCAACGCGAGCATGCGGACCTGGTGTTGCAGCTCGTTTAGCGCACGGTCGCGCGGTAAATGCATCGGTGACGAACAATCAGCAGTGCCCGTTGCTGATACGCGGATCGACTTGAGCGCTGCGTTGACTGTAAACGCCAAGTCGTCCCGAAGACGAAGCTGAGGTGCAAGTAGATCATTTCATGATGAGAACGACGAAGTCGTTGCCATAAATGAGCGCAAATTCACTACTATACCTGCTTTTGATGATCGATTTGGGCTGGCAACGCGTGGGGCTGGTCTGACGTAATAGAGGTAGACACAACAACCTAGGTAACATGATGGGTAAGTATGAAAAGCACTAACGTTCGAATGTCATATCCAAGTCTGAGGGTACCTCTGCACTGATTTCCGCTGTTTCGTAGCTGGTCCAAACAAGCGCCGCAAGCTGAATTACACAGCAGCAATAGCGTAAGCCTCCCCTTGGCAACACTACGATAGATAAATCTGCAACGCACCCTTTTCTTCTTCCTTTTTGAGCCCGAATCAATGCTAAACTTTTCGTAGTACTCCAGCCGGACGGAAGGTTGCGTGTGGAGTTTTAGCCCAGTATAGACTTTACCACGCTCCTCCTTGATTCTTTTGACAGTCTGGAAGACAAGTACTGTCAGCCAAGAACCATAACAGGAGCAGGTTGCGTACTTACGACTTCCTTGATCGTTTTATGTGATCCCCTTGCTTTGGGGCTCACGATGCGCTTTATCGCTGTGAATGTAGATCCTCGGACCTCGTTGGACTTTGTGCTGTCTTGATAGTATACATCAGAAAGCTTGCATCTACCCATTACATCGGCAGATGACGTCGTTTCGGCAAAGTAAGCATTGAGTCTGGATTCCTCTTCTTGATAAACCTGAAATAATCAGATAACAGAGAAACATTAGGCCATACCCATGACGTTTAGCCTGTTAGCTTTCAGACGAACCCACCCCAATTGTGAAGAAGTCAGACCGATTAAACGTGAGCCAGAATTTGGATCGGTACAGCAGAGGCGTATCGCATCGGCTCCACAGGTTATAGACTTTTTGGCGGCAATCCTCCAACATGCAAGTTTTCCACCTACACATCGTTGTTAACTTGGGTCAAGGACGCAGATAAAAACTTGCGTGAGAAAAAAAGTATGGCCTCACCTTGAAGTATGTTTCCGAGACAGAAAACCTCGGATGCGACTCTGCGCTCGCACAACTTGATACTTCAGATTCTTGTAGCTGCGCTTGTAAAAGCTACCACGCCACAGTGCTTGTAGACAACGAAAACCTCGCGATACCCGTTGATATCGCGCGTAGACAATATATCCCTTGGCAGCAAATTGTAGTTTCGCCAGTGCTTTGCGTTGAGCCCGATACTTGGCTACCGCGTAGTGTGTGCGGTATACCTTCTGGATCATAATCGCTCCATTGCGCAAAGCTAAGAAATACTGACGATCATCTTTTCCCTGTGGCACAATAAGCAGCTCAGATTGAAGTCTTCCCAACTGCTTATCGGTACAGTACACGTGTACCTTCATTCGAGCAATGACCCAGCGCTGAATCGAAATAGCAGCGCATCTTTGCCTGCGGTACTTCTTTCGGGCGCTGTACATTCGAAACTGTGTCTGAAGCTGTGACATGCACGAAAACGTAAAACGCAGTTAGTTTCGACCTTTACTGTTGTCATTGAAGCACATGTACGAGCGACGTACGCTGATGATGAGATGACGGGTTGCTTCCCAGCTGGCGCCACTGCCAATGAAGGACCTGCTACAGCGATGATTAGTTTTTATAACACGAGCAAAAGCATCACTTCGGTACTTACTTAGCTGTCTTGAACATGCCTTGGTGGAAGCTCACTCGCGAAACATTGCGCTGTTGCTCGCGTGACGAATACAGCTCACGTGGCTTCCTAACGTTGCCGAACAAAGCTCTGCAGAAGCATATTAATCGACAGTTAGTCTCGAGCATGTTCAGGGACGGAGGTGCAGATGCTTTATGCCTACTTTTTGAGTCGTGGGAATGCTTTGTACTGCGTACAACATAATATATGTACGTCAAATGCACGAACCAGCAAGTATGTTCAACAATCTACGTACCTTGTAGATAGTACCGTCATCAGGGAGCCCAATATTGGAAGGAGGTGGAGCTATAAACGTTTCTTGAATTTCATCCGAGCGATCATCCAAGAAACTGCAGTCGAACTTCTTCTTGCCAATTGTCAACGAGCGATTCAGCTTCTGGTTAATTGACTGGTCGAAGAACATAACTTCTGGAAGTTGCTGATTGAACACTCGATCTTCAATAAAACGGTCGAACATTTGCGTTGCAACTAGCTGGGCGACAAATGGACGTGATGCAGTGTCGAAATTGTCATGAACGAACCGCTTGCTGTCAAAGAGCGCTGGGGTCCCTGGTTTTGCCTGTGCTGCAGGTGGATTCTATTGGTATAGTAAAAAAACGTCAGCAGGTTTTTGTGTTTATCAAGAAAAAACTTCAAAACAACTCACCAAATAACTTGCGTACTTCTTAAGAAGTGTCACGAAGAAGCGTAAGAATGCTTTACGGGCCCCCTCGGTGGAAAAATTGTCCGTTTCGTTGTATCGGCTGTCAGTCAAACCCCCACTCGCATCATTTCCAGTCGAAGACATTGCTGACGCCGATAACGAGAATGTGTGCCGAGTGAGACCCGAGTTACTTCGGGCAAACGAAGCTGAGGGAGATGGAGCCAGGGTCGAAGACGGAAGGCTGAATGCCGCGCTGGATCTTCGGCCACGTCTGATCTTGGCAATGGAATAATGCGAATTGATCGAGTCTGACATGCTCGACTCTGAATATGATGTTGACAAAGGGATGGTCTGTCCATGATCCGAAGCAAAATTGCCAATTGGTTCAAGATGCTCTTCGTTCGGAAAGGCCTGGAATCGTATCAAGAGCAAATTAGTTTGTTCAAAGCGACAAGCGTATTACAGGATCACTAACCAAATCCACTCGGCTGATTCCTGCAGCGTACGGGTCGAAAATCTAAAGAAACGCATCAATCATAAGTTGGGTTATGAGCTGTGGTAGCGTCGAGCATCCAAAAATACGGACGTACGCTTGCAACTTCGGCCAGCTTAGTCCGTAGCTTAGACCCTTCTCGCTCTGGAATTTTTGGTACGGAGATGGTTTTTCCTGAGTCATCTACTGCTGGAATTACACTATAAAATACGAGGGCTAAATTCACGGTGAAAAAATCTGAAGAAGAGTAAGCATTACCATACCGATTGTGATCCAGATCCACAAACACAACGTTGGAAGTTCTGCCTGCTACCTGCTTCAGGCAGTCCGAGTGTGTGCCTACTAGGAACGGAACAGGAGCCTACAGGAACACGTTGCTGGTCAGCTTCTGTTTGGACAGCTTATGCTAGCTTTGGTACTTACGTCAATGACGTCAAGGAGAGACGTCGGGAGCACCGGTATGTAAGCTCCTTGCCAAGAAAACGGCAGCAAAATTGCTAGTAGTGCCTCAGCAACCGGAGTAAGGATGCCAATATGCTTCGAGCATAGTACGACCTGCGTATAGCATCACCAAATGCCGATTAGCTATCAGTAATACACCAACGTTGCTTCCACTATTCGAATTATACCTTGAGTTCCAACGCTACACAAGAGAATACCAGTAGCACGTTGTTCAGATCCAAAACTTGAAAAAGTGGTCTGAAGGGAAACTGTGGGCAGACCAGAAGACGTTAGGCACGTAAGCTTATGCGCGGCAACAACTCATGCAGTGCTCACATCGACCAAAGGAAGCTCATTCTTTGGAGGGCGCGAAATAATCAGATTGCGATCGGGCAATGTTAGCTGGACTTGGATCTGACCGGGGGGAGGCAGGGGGATCTCCGCCATAAAGTTGGCTATATATCGCTCAATCGGCATCGGGGATTCCGAAAGCGTTACTCGGTAGATCTAGTAATTTGACAGACACGCTTCGTGAATCAACTACAGTATCAAGGATTGAGCTTTCAATACCCATTACCTGTTGGAGGAATTGCCGGAAAGCGGAGAAATACGGATAATGTGACGTCACTACAATACACTTGGGGCAAAATACGGGTCCGGGGGCACTTGATACGTCTCCAGAGAGATCTTGAACCCACTGCGGTAGCTGAGTGCGCTGGTTATCGTCGTTCTCATCGGGCTGGTGTGGACCATTAGAAGGTCGGCGTCGGTGACGTTGGCGATGATAGTGTGGCGCTATCAAAGAAACAACTTCCAGCGGATGCAGCTCTTCATAAAATTTCAGCGCGCACGCGTAAATTTTGACTCCACTCACATTCGTGAGAACAAAAGAGAAGAAAACGGGGGCTACATAGGATTTGCTCAGAACAAACCCTTCAGGAAATGCAAACTCTCCAATGTGCGCCGGTAGTGGCGAATCCGCATACACCTCGGGGAACATGTCCAGCACGGCAGGGAGAAATCGAATCTCGGTTGGGCTTTTCGTTTTCTCAACTGCGTAAGCACAAGCGTAAGTCTCATCAAAACCCTGATCATATCAAACACGCATCGAAATTGTGTTACTTACTGTTCTGGTCCGGAATCAAAGCGCCTCGACCAACCACAACAAAATAGTTTAGAAAGCGCTTGGTTACTTCGACAACGCTTCCTGGTTTCACCACCGTAGATTCGCCATTTTGCATAGCTTGACCCGGCCCTCGCTGCTGGTTCTGATCTGCCGTAGCTCGATGGGAAGACGATGACGATGCTTCACCTGCACCGCCGGAGGATGTGGAAGGTGTCGGCTCCTCCGGATTCTCAGGGTTGTCTTGATTTTTCTCCTCTCTCGATGCGAAAGAATGCGGAAGTTTAGTGAACTGTCGGTCTTCGTACTTGACACGGATACACTTCTCCCGAATTTCAGTCGCGGTGTTCGGCAGAAGTTCGAGGGATCCATCCACCTCGATCCACTTGTTAAGGTGCTTGCTGTATATTTCATTCACGTTCTTGTTGCCGCCTTTCATGGCCGCGACTTCCTCGTCCGACCACGTGTCAAGATGCAGCGACTTGACTCGAGAGACCTGCACGCCCAGCTTGCGATGCGCACCAGCGCAGTGGATGCACAAGAACGCGCCAACTGTGGTGCTGGCCCAGATGGAGTCGTTGAGCCGCGACGTGCAGTCCGCGCAGCACTGGTTCTCCGAGCAGGACTGCAGCATCTCCGTCAGCTTCCGGAAGGCTTGGTGATGCACCACGGGCGAGCTGCTGCCGGCGGTGGAGCGCGAAAACATCATCATGGCGGCCTGCTGGTGGATGGCTTCAAGTTGTCTAGGTGCTTCTTCCTATGTCCCGGACAGCCCCAATGCCTCACGCCAGCATCGAGCCGCCCCGGTCAGAGGGGAAATGCTGCTGCAGTCGCCCCACTCACAGATTACTCTTCCTATTTATATCTGCATGACCGCAAGGCGTAACCGCTCGTCCCCGCGCATTGCTAGTACGCACCCTGGTGCGCTCTTGGCTCATATTGGGTAGCATGAGGATAGCGCAAGCGCAGCACCAGCGTGCTTGGAGTGCGCACTCATGAATGCAGGTCGGACTGCAACTTGCGCAACAATGGCTCATCTTGGTGTGCGGTACACGAAATGTCGTGTGAATGTGGAGCGAATGTCGCTTCAAGCGCGGTTCGGTCGGAACCCTGGCCCTAACGCGGTTCAGTGAACCGCCGATGGCCGCGACGAACCGAGCGAGCGGGGGGAAACAGCCAATCACATGCGGGAGCGCACGATTGGTTGGCCCTGGCAGGCGCTTTTGGGTTCCTCCAGCCTCTGGGCCGCCCAAGCCGCCAGCAGTACGGAACTGCACCAAAACTCCCAAGAAAAGCAAACATGGGCATGTAAGTGAATGGATCGGGAGCAGCAGCCTCCGCCCGCAGCGCTCGGTGCTTCGGATCTGCCCCATCAGGCGGTCGCGACAAAATAAGCGGAAAAATGATGGCGAAAGCAGCATGGACAAAGCCCCGAAATGGGGCAACAGACAGTGGACGGATCTGGAGCACATCAAACTCAGCGAGCAATGCGGGCGGACAATAGGCGACAGGACAGGAACAAAAAAACAGGAAGACGCGCAACAGAGAGACTGACGCACGTGTGTGCTGCTGCTGCTGCTGTATAGTGTCAAGAACGGAAAGGTTGTTGTGTTGCTTAACGGCCGCTTCGCCGGCCGCAAGGCTATCGTCGTGAAGACGTACGACGAGGGCAAGGGCGACCGCAAGTTCGGCCACGCTATCGGTACGAGCGATTCCGATACAGATTTACAGCGAACAGGTTGCCAGGGACACGAGAGCTGACGTGGACGTTTTGTTAATTGTGGTATCCAGTTGCCGGCATTGACCGTTACCCGCGCAAGGTGACCCGCGCCATGGGCAAGAACAAGCTTAAGAAGCGCTCGAAGGTTAAGCCGTTCGTCAAGTACGTCAACTACAACCACATCATGCCCACCCGTTACGTCGCCGACATCGACCTGAAGAAGGTCCTTGACGACGAGGTGCTGGCCAACCCGGAGACCCGCATTGAGTCCCGCAAGACCATCAAGAAGGTGTTCGAGGAGCGGTACGTTAACATCGCTGTTGCAGGATGCAGCAAACACAGGACGCAGGAAACAGAGGGGCTGACAAGGTGGTGTTTATTTTTTTATTTGTTACAGCTACCTGAACCAGGCCGCGTGCAAGTCGGAGAAGAAGGCTGCTGGTGTCAGCTTCTTCTTCAAGAAGCTCCGCTTCTAAGTGCAATCTGCTGTTTGCGTCTAGAGGCTGGTGGAAGTCGGGGTGTTAACATAAATGCAGCCCTTTCCAGTTCCGTTCCGTTTCGGGGAAACAAACCATGAACCTCTTGTTGGTGTTAGCGGCGTTAGCAGCACTAAGCCTTCCTGGTGTGCTGCGGTAACACGCTGTGTGTTCAATACTCTGGTCTCACCAACTTGCTAATTTTGTTGCATTCAAAGTCTTATCGTCGTCTCCTGTACGAGGCGCCGCTACGTCGGACTTCAATGACATAGTCCTCGTCTTCAGCCTGATCACTGTCAGACTCGGCGTCATCTTCGCTATCGCTCTTGGTAGGGTCGATCATCTCGATCTTCTTTCTCTCTGCGAAGAGGCGTTCACATTTGCTCAGCCTAGCGCCGGCGAGAATGCGCAGAACACGCTCGTTGTACTTCCGCCTCAGTTTTCGAGAAACAGACCGGCATGAGTCGACACGCACCAAGTCCAGACGAGGGCACTGCGCTTCTAGCGCCTCTAGACTCGTGTCTGTCACTTGTGTACCCTGGTGAATGTAGGTCGCGCACATGCAGAGTTCGGTTGAGTTACAGGCCTTTTCATTTGCTGAATGTTACGCACCTTTAAATCGATAAGCTCAAGACTTGTACACCCTTCCGAGCCATCCGAAGACGCAATTGCAGTGATTCCATCGTCGGAGATGGCGCGACAGTCCTATCGTAGAAACAGAAGTTAACACCTACAAGCTGATCAACAGAAGACTACCAGTCGGATGCATACCTGAAGAGAAAGATAGCGCAGCGATGGAGCAACCCGAGATAGTGCTCGCAAACCTTCATCGTTGATTTTGGTCCTATCCAGTATAAGCACTTGCAGCTGAGGCAGGCTTACAGAATCCTGTTGGGGCGAGTGAACAGGGTTCATGAGTGCATTCAGACATTTTTTTCAAGGCATTCTCGCACCATTGCGGATATGAAGTACATACCGGGAACGACGATATGCCACGGCAAGAAGACAAATCCAAGCAGCGCAATGAGCCCCAGAGCGCTTCAGTGAAGGCTTGCAGATCACGAAGCCTAACGCTGTTGCAGTTACTGACGAACCACATAAACACACTGTGAGATGCAGGATAAGGCATACTTGACGAGCATTGTGTTCATCTGCACACCTTATTGTTAGCTCCCCTAGATTCGTCGAATGCCTGGCGAAATCCTTGAAAATCTGTGAGTCTAAACTAGTTGCATCTGTCAAAGGGAACCACAACAGGTTCAGGCTCACTACCGCCACCATAATTAACAAAGTGTATCCTCAGATTGCATACCGGTAAGGACCACCTTCTTCAGCGTACTCCCGCACACTTTGATCAGCGAGCTTGCCGCTTGATTCGTAACGAAGTTGCATCCATTGAGATACACCTCGCGCAGCGCCACCGCATCGCGCGGCCACCCGCTCAAGGTCAAGGCGCGGCAGTCCAGTAGCTCCAAAGTCTGCAGCAGCCGCACGCGCAAGTTAATTAAAACATCACCACCCAAATACAGCGTTCTCATAGCACGTAGCACGCCGCTGACCTTCAGATTGGGGCATTGCTTCAGAATGTTGAAGATGTGTTTCTTCTGCATCCTTCGCTCCAAGCATTGCGATGAGAATGGATAAGCATCTGGGGCAGTTCTTCTCAGCAAAAAGCCACACAAACCTGTGCGCTCGGAAGACGCGGAGGCTTCGCTGCTGCACGATTAGCTCAATGTGCGCGTCGACCAGGGTGATGTCGGGCAGCACGAGCCGCGTCAGCTGTTGCTGGGCGCG
>JAIKVE010001163.1:0-13331 GCA_024679115.1 Phytophthora pistaciae
AAACACGTCAGCAATGGGGCAACAGGCTGGCTAGAGTGAGCAGCGTACCGAGATTGAGTTGTTCTGCTTTCGGCTGTGCCTCGTACGTCTCGTCGTTGCGGTAGAAGGCGTCCCTCATGTGCCGTGCCGTGCTTTTCCTGGGATAGTGTCACAGCGATTGCCGAGCACGTCCATCAACCGCGATATTCAGCTCAGAACAATTCACTCACTTAGCGAATGTTCGCATTATCCTGCGAATTACGCCAAGGTTTTTTAAGAACAATTCACTCACTTAGCGAATGTTCGCATTATCCTGCGAATTACGCCAAGGTTTTTTCGATCGAAATGTCGACAGAGCTTAATATTACGGCCGTATCCAAGCTTTGATTGGATAACTCTGACCAATGAGATTGACAACCGGTGGAACCCGAAGAGTCGGGGCAGGCCGCTGGGGACCTCGCATACCCTATCCCGCCAGTATACAACTTTCTATATTAATCTTATCCCTGCAAAATCGGGATAAGAGCGGTCGCCGGTGGGTAAAAAGTGGGTATGTATTCCAATAGATCAATACATTGTGTTTAGGCATCTTCGCTATCCGAATCAGACCCAAATTTATCCCTAAGTCGTCTCTCGTTCTCCAGCTGCCTTTGCCTTCATCTTGGTCTCGTATGCGGTCTCGTATGCGCTATCCTTCTCGATGAATCCGGCCTTGTAAATTGCCTCAAACTCAGCAAGAGACACACAAGCTTTACCTTCTCCAAATCCGTCGATCTCCTTCTGGATTGGCGATTTAAGTGCAATGTTTTTGTTGTGTATCGTCTCGCACAGCTTCGTCCTTTTCGCGATTTTCTCTTGGTACGTCGTCTGCAAGTAAGACCTGTACTTTGGAAGGCGTTCCCCGAATATGGTGTTCGAACTTGCTTCGAGCATTCCCTTGTAAACACTGAAGACCTTGCATGTTTCTTGAAGTGCGCTTAGCGCAGGCTCTACCTGGAACTGGGGAGGCATGTGATGGCGCTTCTCAGGGTGGAGCAGTAGGTAGGTCTTGTTGAACCACGCCTTTGACAGCAAGTCGACGCCCTCCATCTAAATTAACTCATGTTAGTACCAATATATCACAATGGGCAATCTGTTTGCCTACCTAGGAAAAAATATACTCGAACAGCTCCGCGTTGCGGCTTAGTTCCTCGATAGGGTGATCCTTTAACCCCACTGGCTCCGGTTTAAGAGGAAAAGGAACCTTCTCCACTTCACGGAGCTGCTGCCGCAGTGCTTGGTATACAATGGTAAGCTTGGGCCCTCAATATTAAATTAAAGAATCTTACGGTACCCTCAAGTCGCTTAAATGACTCGGACGCGCGCCGGCTGCGTTGATCTCCTACGCGCTTGGCGCGGTGCTTCACCCATGAGCGCTTGCGAATCTCACGCCGCGTGTCGCGCACTTTAATCCCCTTGCATTTCTTAGCGTGCTTGGAAAAGTTTGTGCGCGATATCCCGTTGCCACACTTCTCGCACAGCTTCTTCGCCGCGCTGCCGTACGGAGCCTTGGCCATTTTGCTTTATGGCGCAGCGACCAATTGTTGTGCGCTTACTGGTTAATATTAGTTTTGGACAAATTCGATTTTGATTGGCTAAAATATTTTTGCATGGGATTGTTTTGGGGTTGCGTTGGTGAAAGAAGTGCAGTTCCTCGAAGATTGCCCCCGTGATGAAGAAAACGAGAATGCTATCTCGAATCCAGAGCATATAGTTCTTTCCGGGGGCGTCGGTTGGTGGGGCCAACGGAAGAGCATTTACCATCGTGACGATCGTAAGACACGGAAACGGCAGTACGAAGCAGATAAATAGGGCTCGAGACATCGAAGTTGCCCTGTGGTACAGTCAAACCTGTTTATATGAGGCCCTTCTGGTGACCGCCAACAGCAGTGACTCATATAAGATGGACTCATGTAGTCCAATTGTGTGGTACACATTACAATCATGTAGTCGTCGCAGTAGTTTGTTCTTCTCCACATCTTTATTAAACTTCTACGCTCGGTATCATTCTTTCACAGAAATCACGAATGCAGTTACTTAAGCTACTACTGGTCATAGTGGCTCTACGTATTACTACTTGTAGTTGAAGCTGCAGAACATCATGTAAGTACATGGCCATATTCGACACGTTTTTTTTTTTTTACGAAACTGTGTGCGTGTGTATTCTTAAGCTTAAAGTAATTATTGTGAAAACCGCCAAATATGTCCAGACCAGATTAGCTTGATTAGGAGGGGTAAAAATATATAAAAAGGGATGCGCCAAATCCTAAATCGTAGGGTTGGTCGTAAACGGTCCATGCGCAAATACCTATCAAATGCTAATGAGAGCCTTCCTTCCTGAGCTATATAAATGGCCGCAGAGATGCAGTCCATCGCGCAGCGGACTAGAACAAGCGTATAAGCAGCCATTGTGCCAAATTTCAGCCCCGTGAATGTTAGATTGTCCGGTAGGTGGCACGCCGACAGCAGTAAGAAGCAAACCAATTCTTGTTACTGCGGCTTACACCTCGACCGCGACTACGATTCCTCCGAGTCTGCTTTTTTTCCAATCAATACAAAAGACAAACTGTGGCTACTGCTCTGCTCCTGTCGTTGATATCCTCGTTCTTCCAGCTTCACCACCATCACTCCTGACTGGGACTTGGCGTTGTACGCACCAGCAAATTGCACGATCAGCTTCCTAACAGTGAATAGTTCTGAGGCAGAAACATATTGCATTTACCCATCGGATGTTTCGTGTAAACCGTAGCATCGAGTTTGCCTCCCATGCTGACATGGAACGCCGTTCATATAAACGAGCTACCCTCAGAATGCCCAGTGTCACATGGGCATTCGAAGTGATTTGCCTATAAATTCTCGGCAGTCCGCGGTATATGAACAGCCAAATCGGAGTGGCATCCTATTTATATATAACAAAACGAGGGCTCAGCCGCTTAATAAGCACCCAAATCGATCGATTTGCAAAAAAATAAGGCATAGTGTTCGGTTTTCACAATAGTCATATACACTTATAGTAGTGCAGTATCTCAAATAGACCTGCTCGGCTACGGGCTTGGTTTTTAAAATGCAGACACATGGCAAGCAAGGTCCGCGTTGCGTCATGGATGCAAACCTCTAAAGCGGCAAACCAGGGCTCCTGTAGTCTAGCAACTGCGGCAGTTGAGTCTGGGCAGACGCTGGAACCAGCACAAGAGCACCTCAACATCGCATTCCCCAGAATGCCGCAGCATCT
Source organism: Phytophthora pistaciae (assembly GCA_024679115.1). Classification (NCBI taxonomy): domain Eukaryota; phylum Oomycota; class Peronosporomycetes; order Peronosporales; family Peronosporaceae; genus Phytophthora; species Phytophthora pistaciae. The sequence goes on from JAIKVE010001163.1 coordinate 3,251, forward strand.
GCAAGAAGGCCTCGTCGAATGGTCTAATAGAAGGGGAGACGCGCAGTTTCTGCGGGCAGACCCCGAAGAACAGCAAAAGAAGAAGTAAGTAGTGAGATTCGACCGAGGGTAAAACCACGGCAGTAAGTTGTCCAATATACCTCATCATCATCTTAGTATCTCAAATAGAAGGGATAGTTAGAATGTATGATAAGTGCATTACGGTTAAGGGTCGAGCAAAGCAACTCGACACTTGTAAAGCGTCGTTTGCAAGATTTATATGCTTTCAACTTTGTGTTATCGATTTGTACCGGTATGTTCATACATACTCATTGGTGGACGCAGAGAGGTGTAGGAAAGTGTTTTTAACGATTTCAAATGTTTCATCCGGAGCACTTTGAGTCATATAAACAGGTTTGAGTCGCTTTGGTTCCCAAAAAACTGGCTCATATACCTTGTTTGCATATAAACTGACACCATACAAAAATTAAGTCAAAATTTTGGTTCCGCTAAAACCTGAATCATAGAAACGGTGGGGCTCATATAGAGAGGATCATATAAACAGGTTTGACTGTATTCGTTGAAGCTGCTAATGCGATCAGCCGAATAGTGTCCGCGTAGTTCCACCTGAAGGCTGGCGAAATATTTTATAGTTTGTTGCGAGAACCTGCAAAGTCGTTGCATCTTGAAGCGTAGTGAGGTAATCGATAGTGAAAGTGGCTGATTGAGCTCTTATTTATTTTAACTTGACTTGAGTCCTTGGGTGCGGGTGTCCCGAAAGATCACAACTTAATTGGAAACTTACTTGTTGTTTCGATGGTTCGAAAATATATTCCCAGCACCAGAAGAGCATAGATTACGTGATGCTACAGCCACAGCCAGGACTTTAAAGGATAACGAGCTGATGCGACAGCAGTGTCTCGAGGTATCAAATTTTGCAAACAACTGGGAAACCGAGAGTTTTCTGGATATTCAGCTGCACATTCCGAGTAACCATGCCGAAAAGCTACCAGTGTCTTTGCTAAAGTTTAGTGTCGCGGCGACAGTGTCGCCTGGTCGACCAGTTCGCTGAACGTAGAATCGGCTGCAGATCAGGCTTTCCGCCTCTTGCTTCGACGAGTATTCATACGATCCATTCATGGTAGCAGCAGTGGCGACGTTTACGTTGGGGTGATTTCGGCAGTGAGGATGATTCTTCAGACAGCGTGAGTGATTCCAGTATGATCGATAGTCGCTGATTTTTTTTTACATTTTATTAAGAAAATGTGTACTTTGTTAAGTAACTCATATGTAGCCAGAATCTGTATGCGTTTGTTCTGCTCGTACTTAGTAGAGATGACTTAGTAATACGCATGATCAGGAAGAGACGCAGTGCTAGTCGTGTGTCCGCAGTGCTGCTGGTGCAGCACGTTCCATTGGGGATGATATGAAAACTAATGACATTGAAGGCAATGCAACCGAAGTATAATGCACTTACGGTGCATTTATCAGTCACTATGCTCTGTGTCTTTCACCAAATACGCGGTTCGTCCTGAATCCGGATATGCCGCAGGACTTCGATTGATCCGCTTACGCGGCTTTCCCATTAGAGATGCATATTGGTGGGGATTCAAACAAAAGCTACCGCTAGATATGTATGAACTGAACGCGCAGACGCGTACCAATTTGCTACGTGCGACTGAAGACCACGAGTCAAAAATCGTCAATCCAATGCGCTAACAAGAAATTCGACGTAGTAGTCGGAGCTCTATTATACCTCCATGACTTAGAAATATTAGCCGTATAGGATCATGAACATGACTTAGAAATATTAGCCGTATAGGATCATGAACATTGTATTATAGGACATGCTCCTGCAGCCAGTCGATTTGACGTGGCTGCTGGTTCTTTAGCTTACACGGGCCTCGCGCGGCTTGATGCCTTCGCGCTTTCCCCACCCGCTACCAGCACATGACAATCTCATCGCTCTATCTGTTGTGTGGTTCCCTTCGTAGCGCAAGCTGCACGACGGCGTGTTGACCTTGCCGCGCCGCTGACGGTGGATCCCGTCATCTACATAGTCTATGAGCAGCGCAACATGTCGTACTTCACTATACCCCATTTTGATCAGCCGTCACCGTGCAATCCCCTAACACGGACGGAGGTTACACATAGCGCGTGGGTGTATGCACGAGGTGCTAGGCTCTGCATGACACGGGGATTCTCGTTGTCGTCTAGGGCTGCTCTCCTGTCTAAGCCACGTTAGCCTTGTGCGCTGCGCACATTCAGCAGCGGAGATACTAATGTATTGGACTGTACTGCACTGCATTTCAGTCGTGTGTACGGTACCTTTGGTAGCGTATCCTCCGCCTTCGGTAAGCAGAGGCGCGTTCACTGCTCGAATGCTTGGCATCAGCCATAATTGCGACTTTTACGGTAGTGTTTTGTCTGCGCCATACGCATACAAATTCTGGAGCATTTTGGATTGCTCCAGAAATAACAGCAGTTTGTAAGGAGAACACTCAGATGCTTATTCGAACTTGTATGCGCCAAACGCAGAAGATAACGCAGAAGATTTGATACAAAAGCAACGAGCGGCGCATACAAATTCAGGAGAATCATGTATATTTTCGTTGGAAACATATCTTTTTTTTAAATATAAAGTTATTAATACTTTAATTAAAATAACTTTATCAATAATTTCTGCCAATCCACCCCCTTCGTGATCATATTACGTTCTGATTGGATGAAACTGTTCACGCTGCATGTGGCTTCATTTGACTAATTTCACAATGACCGACCGACCGTGGGTCCCGCGCTGGCCGTTCCTCAAGCCCTGGTGCACGGCGCTTAAGTGCCTCATCGATGACGGCGTCCTGGAGAGTGAGAAATCTGCGTGGAATGCTCAGCGACGCCACCTGCAAGTACTTATTCCGGGTCGAAAGAATGAGATTCCAGAGGGCAAAAGGGGAGCGGGAAACCTCCATGAATATAAATTGCAGCAAGCAAGAGAGGCGCTGCTGCTTTTGGGTGCAGTTTACTACGTGGACCAATGGGCGGTGAAGTATCTGCTGCGCAAGTACTGCGACATGGAGATGGGCGAGGAAGGAGAGGAAATGTTCGAGGAGGACAACCACCCTCGCTTCGTGCTTCACATGGACCTGGAAGACACTGGGAATGGAGGAAGCTTTGACTCGGATTTAGTGCAATTGTGCAGTGTCAAAGCGCGCGGCCATCCTAGTGTAAATTTTGTGAAAGCGTTGGCGAAAATTGCCTCAATGGACAAAAAGATGCAGCCGGACAAACCTGGAGTCGACATCGAAGTCCCGGTTCGAGTGCGTTTCGTGCACCGAGAGAGAGAATTCTCTAAGAGTCCTGCGGAAGTGTTGGAGGACGTCGCAAAAGCTGAAAAGGTGATCAACGAGGACTGGGAGAGCTACGTGCAGACGCCGGGGAATGAGAGCGTAGCGCCGAAGTCCATGAGGTGCAGGTTTGTGTTGGAGCCGATGGTTGCGGGTCTGGAATTGATACCGACCAGCCCTCAGTTTGTGCAGACGTTGGGGGACATGATACGCGATAATGTCTGGTTTTCGCTATTGACTGTGGATATCGGCGAAGGCTCGGAAAACGAAGAAGACTCTTCGCGTCAGACCATGTGGAGGGCAACATCTGGACAAATGTTTCGCAGCGTATTCGACAGCACGCGGCGGTTACCTGAGCAGGCGCATACGAAATACGTTTTCGACCCTAAAATCTCCACACCGGCGAGATGGCAGCAGATTGAAGCTCTTCAGCTATGGTGCCTTAGTGAGCTAAAAGTGTCAGGTATAGCGTCGTTGTGCTCCGCCGCTGTTGTCAATCAAACTACGAGAAAACTCAGCATGGATTTATGTGTCGAAGGAACCGACGAGGCCATCAGAGCGCAGGAATGGAACTGGATTGCCTATGGATTTTTCTCGAAGCGAGCACGTGGGTGCTCGTCGCTCGAATCGCTTACCTTCGTTATCTTAGGGCATAGCTGCAAAATGACCGTAGCAGACATGGAGGCTTTTACGCGTATCGTACAGTCCGACCACCCTGAGGAAGATCTATTCGACTGTCCACGCGGCAAGGTTGCTGAACGAGATGCAACGCTGAAATCCGACGCTCCAATCCGCTGGAAATTTGAAGAGAATGGCCTACCGGTATTAAGCTCCGAGGTGCTGAAGTTGGACACACCTGTTGAGTTTGTCCGCACATTCAGCGATGATGGAGTCAGCGAGTGGGTAAACGTGGTCGTACCTGGTTTTGGAAGATGCCAAGTCCAGCGCTGTGACCTGGTATTTGATGAATGCCCACGTTCAGACGAACCTTCTGGTAACTTGACGTCGCTTCATCTGTTGTTAACCGAGATAAGCTCTGCAGCCATCGAAGGGCTGCCCCATCTACTTGCTGCAGTTGGACCTTCACTGAAGGTTCTGGCGCTCGGCGACGCTGAAATTGATCTGGATGAAAATCTCTTCCTCAGTCACTGTCAAACTTGGTTGAGATGCGAATCCAATCGCGTTTAATGGAGGCTCGGCTCAACTTCAGCGACTACCACCCGGGAAATACGCCTCTACCGTCGCTAAGACTTAACCGAGAGGACATGGCCGGACTAGCGCGCGATTTAAGTGACGCTGAAAACCCACTGGCGAAGTGCATGCAGCGGCTTCGAGTCCGTCTGAACAAGGTGCAGATATCACAAGGAGACGACGTTGCTGTCAACACCATGGAGTCTCTTCTCGAAATGCTGAATGTGAACAAGAGGCTCGAGTATCTGGACATCGTAGCTCCTCTGATGCACTTCGATCGTGAATCTCGCCTCGACAAGCACCACAACGAGATTCTTTATCGGCTCGGCAAGCCGCTGCCATCGGAGTCCAAAGCTGCATTTCTTAGTACGCTGGCACTGCGGCAGAATGTATCGGAGCCATGCTTGAAACGAGCGAGCGAAATGACGCCGGCGGCAAGGCGCGCGGCTGCCGATCTTGACGAGCACGTCATTCGCAAGATTTTTGTTTTCGCTGGCTTTCCTGTATTTCGCAAGACTTATCTTCGACTGGCGGAAGACGACGACTTCAACGGCGAGAGCAATGAGATACACGTGTAGGCGGAGAAGCGCATGCTGGTATAGTTGTCTCTGCTGCTTTTACTAGGTATTCGTTGAAGTTGCGAATGCGATCAGCCGAATAGTGTCCACATAGTTTCACCAAGGCTGGCGAAGCATTTAAGCGTCCAACACAATAAGCTGCACAGTCGTTGCGTGCTTGTTGTGCATCATTCTTGCTATTTTTAGCGGTTGTCCGCGTTGTGTTGTGTTGTGTTAGATTTTGCGCAGTTCTTATAGTGAACAATTCTATAACAAAAAATCTATCCTGATATAATAGGTCGAAAGGTTCTACATTTTCAAGTAGGTAATTTACCAAGTTGGCAGCTTGGCCTTGGCTCGCAGCAGCGGCTAAGTGGATAATCTGGATCAAGAAGCTTAGAAATATGTGTTAAATGCGATCGTGGCAGCGACGTAAACTTGTTGCTACCTTTGTGATGGCTCGTTACATGCTCGAAAACGCATTACGCTGTTTAAGCTGAGGAAACATCCATTTGGTGCCGTAGCTCGGTATTTCTTTTCCTGTGGGTGCAGTCGTTTTTAAAAAAAAGGAAATGGTGGCGAGAGCAACTGTCCACTACTACTCAAAGTAAAAGTTTATACTGCATTAGACCCCCCGCCCCGGTTATAAGTAAAATATATACTGCATTGGTCTTCCGTAATAAGGTTTGAGGGTGCTCAGAGATATCTTTCGATCACTCTTGCACATTGGGCAAGCCATGCTTCGTATAACGCACCAGGATACTAATAAGTACCAGCGTTCTTGTATTGACATCTACAGTATCACCTGCCCTCACTATGCGTGTGGGGCATTGATGTAGACTCTCTCATAAAGCTTAAAAAATGTGTAGCTCGCCGTCTCCTTTGCCGTCTCGTCCATCTTGTCGACCAGCTTTCCAATCTTCATGCTCTTGAAGAGTTTGGGGGGCGACACGCCGCCCATTAGCAGGGTCTGGATCATGGCGTCTACCTTCTCCTGCATTACGTCCGTGTTCTTGGCTTTCTGTGCTGCGCTCCATTCCTTCAGGCTTTTCCGCATCGTCTTCTCTAAAAACGGATCGATATCCTTCAGTTTTAACCGTGATATGGCGTTGGGGGTCATGATTCTCTCTTCGTCCTCCGTCTCTCCAGTGGTAAAATCTACAGCGTCGACGGCTTGGTGCGAGCGCAGGAAGCGGCTAACGTCGGCAACGGTGTTGACAGCATCTTGAGTCTCGATTGTAGTCGAAGCGCCAGCGGAGACAGCATCGGTGTCGGCAAATAGGACGAAGGCTAGCGTCAGCAGTACGGCGTAGTACGGTCGCATGCTTGGACTGGTCGGTAGGCAGGCTTCGCACTTCAAGACCGCGGCCTTGGAGGCAAATTGGCAAGTGGCATGGGTGGTGGAAGTGGCGGCAATGGGGGAGATGATATTCGCAGGAGCCCCAATTTTATTTACAGGAAGGCATACTGAAATGCCGTTTATTAGAGACCTTTCGAAGCGAGTGTTGTTTGTGGTTTGTGGGATAGGGACACAAAAAAAGTCCAGGCGACGCTTCGGCCCCGATCGTATCCCACAAAGGCACGGGATAAATCGACTTAGACGCCACTCTATCCAACATCTTTGTTGGTTGTTGGATCCTCTTTGAGGTCGCTGAACTCCTATTTTTAATATCCCCCCCTGGTAGTCTAGCTATAGGTTGTTCGAGTTCATCACGCGGCGACGCTTAATGAACAGCCTCGCCGATGCGAGGCTCAGACGGACGTGCACGCTACGCGTGCAGACCGCTATACCTTTCGATGTGGAGGATCTACGTGCCGATGCCACAGCCTATTCAAGTAGCCTTGCATCAAGCCGCAGCTCTGGCGAGGGCGGGTCCGAGAACGGAGGCGCTACGGCTGTCGTTCAAGTCGATCCAGACCGCGAAGGCCAGTCATGCGTCACAGCTCAAGAGCAAGTCCTAGCGCGCGGCAACGTCTCGGTGCGTCGCGAAGTCGCGCAGGACATCGGGGGTGAGAGGGCGCCCCGCGTGCTGTGGGGCGTCTTCGTCGAGAAGGGCGTCTTCGACGTCATCTAGGTCGCCGAGCGGGAGCAGCAGCAGCCCCCGGTTCCATTTGCCTCCATTTGTTGCCCCGCGATCTTCGATGGGAGTCTGATTTTTCAGCTGTGATATAAATGTAGCGAGTGGTTCGTATCCCACATCCAACACAGCCCCGCGATTTAATTACGCGTATCCCGCAAACCACAAACAACACTGGCTTCGAAAGGTCTCTATTGCAGTTGGTAAACATGTGGTATACAAGAAACTTTGTATGATGCACAGGCACAGGCGGCAAAAGGGTTATGCAGACTGCCTAAATTAGGACATGTTCACACTGCTGAAAGATCGCAACAACTCCAACGGAAGCGAAGACCTCGTCGCTCGTCGAAGGAGCTGACGATCATGGACTGCCGCGTCACCTTCTCGTGGCAGTCGCAGGCCATGTCGCTCGTGTTCGTGGCCCTCGTTGCCGATGAAATGATGCATGAAGCCCACCAGCAACCAACCTTACAAACAGTTAGGCCACGACACAGGGGAGCACAGTCAATCACCTGCACGCTAGATACCCAGCAAGGGCAAGTCCCTGAACCCACCTATGCATTGCAGACAAACAACAGCGAGTCCGAGACTTGGTGCAAGAAGCAGTGTCAGTCAGAATCGGAGCGCCTGGACTCACACCAACAGAGATCAAAAGAGTTTCTAGCCTCATTAGATTTTCTTTGTTGTACATTGCAAGTATTTTGACACATGCATCTAACGCTTGCTTGGGTATCGCCCAGGCGACTCGCCTGAGTCCTATTCGAGCCCCTTCACTGCTCGTGCTTTAGGTGGCATCTTGGTCAATCCTAGGCGATTGTGACTGGGATATCGGAAATGCCAGTTAGCACTGAGGTTTTGCGAGCCGCATTTGCCTGCATTTATTGTTAGTGTACATGTGCTTGACTTAGGTATTCTACATAAATTTAGGTCGTAACAGAGTGGGGGGGGGGTCTGCGGCTAAAATTGAGGCTCCTGGGGATTTTGTTTTGCGATGGGACGGACAAACGTACGGTTTCCTGGTCTGTCTGCGCGCATTATAGGACACAGATTGCGTGGCACAAGGCTTATCAATTGGACACCTCCTCTCATCTGATCGCATACAATAAGCGTTGCATTCGAATATTATAAATGTATTTCGCGCGCTGACAGCAGCAGTGTGACGACGTTTATTACTTAAGTAATACTAGGGCTCCGCGAAGACTGGGATAGGAGGGTTTTGGTATAAACCCTTTCTTTTTCTTTTTATTAATTATTTTTCTTATTAGCTACGGTCATCTCCTGCGGCTGCTTCGCAGCCGCAGCATCTGCCCGAAATTTGCCTTAAAACTGTAGATACAAAATATCAGTCGGCAATGCTTTCGAACCTTGGCTGACGTCTGTTTGCAGCTTGTAGAAAATGCATGCTATTGTACAGTCCACCTCCATCGTTCTCTTTACTTCACTACGTCCGTACCCAGCTCAATATATGTACTGATTCATACCAGTGTCATCGGTAGCACACCGGTTCAGGCTTCCCACGCATATAAACCTTTTGGAGGGCCCAGTGCGGCACCGGAGTCGTACCGGTTTCATACAAATATACCAGTTAGATGTCAAGAGAGGTCATATTTTGACTTGACGTACCACGGATATAATCCTATTTGGTCTGCGATAGGTAAGCTAGGAAACCTCAATGTACTCAGTCAGCACTAACGTTGCTTCCTATCCCAGTAAAATAATATAGTGCCTCTGTCTACAGTACAATGAAGTTGATTTTTCAAGCAGCGACTACTATTTTTCTTCGTATTTTAATAATATTAAAATACGAAAGACCGGGTGTCTGGTATCTTACTTTATACACAGCCAAATGGAATAAATTACTTTTGACAGTAAATCTGACCTCTAATTTCTACCAATCTCATGGGCCACATTATCTATTCCTGATTGGGTGAAAAACCTCCAGCGGGATTTGCGATGACCGACCGACCTTGGGTCGCGCGCTGGGCGTTCCTCAAGCCGGGCACAAAGGTAATGGAGCCCCACCAACCGTATACAACCGGATACAAACTAGGGCTACGCTTAGGCTGGGATAGCAATTTTACGGGGACAAAGAGCTTTCAGCACAACAGTAGTATTACGACTATCAAGGCGTGCAAGCGACCACGAAACTAAACTAAGCTTATCCGTCGCCTCTCTTGCCTAGCAAGTGAGAAGAAGAGCTACCAGCTTCATGGGTGATACCTTTATGAAAAGTATATAAGTTCGCAGTATTCTAAATCATGTTGCGTTTTGTTTACTTTCGCACGGTCTTGTCATTTTTAGTACCCTGAAATAATCTGTAGGCCACGATGTCTAGTCTCTAAGATGCGCGCCTTATACACCCTTCCAGCTGCAATATTGCCGTACGTAGCAGTCGTGGCGACCAAAGCGTTAGGCTCCCCAGTGTTCGAGCGGGCCAGTAATGTAAACGTGCCAAAGAAAGCTTTGAAATTTAAGGGTTTCTAAAAAAAAAAGTAGTCTGCTCAATGTCTCTGTAAAAGTTTGGCCTCATGTATTGGGGCTATTATCACGCTTTCGATCTTGTAGCTACAACATTTGTACTTCTCAGTTCATACCGCTGATGAAGAATTGCACGTGGTCATGAATATAACTATCATCGACGCCATTATAACCCGGTACCACACTACATGCATGGGTACATGTAGTTTTATTCATACACATGTGTACTGTGATTATTTATACTGGGATAGCAGTGGCCGATAGGTCATGCTGCTAGGCAGCCCAAATCGGGTTAATTCGCACCTCGGTAACTGAAGCCGGTAACTGAGGCCGGTATCCGTGGTCCCGTGTCATTGTCTGTCTTTCTATTGGTGACCCGGTTACTGAAGCCAGCAACTGAGGCAATATCACTTTCTGTCTCCTAGTAGTCAATCGTGTTGCGCTCGAGCATGACTTC
>JAIKVE010001164.1:0-13328 GCA_024679115.1 Phytophthora pistaciae
CAGCCACTGGAGGCCGCGCGCGTGGCGGCGCACGAGGCGGATGGCTTCGTGCTGGCCGAGCCCGTGCACAGCGTCGTACGTACAGTAGCGCAATAGATCTCTCTCTTCAACATGAAGATACTTTACTAATAATATTTATATTGTTAATGTTATTGTTATTCTGTTGCAGGAGCCGCTGCCGCCGTTCCGCGCGAGTATCATGGATGGGTACGCGGTCGTCGCAGCGGACGGAGTGGGGACGGTAGGGCGAGAGGGATTCTAGAGGGAGGGGGTTCTACCTTTGATTTATTGCTAACTGATGTTTTTGTTTTGCTGCTGGTAGTTTCCGGTGGTAGAGCGCATCGCGGCGGGGGACATGCCCGTGACTGCGTTGAAGCCTGGCCAAGTGTCGTACATCACGACGGGGTCCCCAGTTCCGGAGGGGGCCGACGCAGTGGTGAAGATCGAGGACACGAGCAGCGTTGAAGGCAGTGAGACGGTGGAGCGAGAGGTGGAAGTGAAGATCCTCGAGGCGGTGAAGGAGGGGCAGAACATCCGTGCCATTGGGTCGGATATCAGCCCCGGAGAAGTGCTCGTGGACGCCCATGAACTGGTGTCGGCGGCGGAGATCGGCCTGCTGGCGACGGTGAGTGACCTATGTATGCGCTCTGGGGTTCGTTGTATGGAGATTTTGGCTGATCGTGTTGTTGCTTTTGTTTCATAGGCGGGGATCACGGAGGTGGTGGCGCATCGGAAGCCTGTAGTGGGTGTTCTGTCGACGGGCAGCGAGCTGGTGGAGGCGTTCCAGGGGACGACGACACCCGGCAAGATTCGCGATAGCAACCGCCCTATGCTTCTGGCGCTGATTGGCGGGTGGGGTGCCAAGATGCTCAACTTGGGCGTCTGCGGCGACAGTAAGGAGGCGCTGAAGGAGACAATCATGAAAGCTCTTCAACAGGTGGATGTTCTGATCACAAGCGGGGGCGTGAGCATGGGCGACCACGACCTGATCAAGCCCCTGCTAGAGGAAATGGGCACTGTGCACTTCGGGAGACTGCTGATGAAGCCTGGGAAGCCGACGACGTTTGCTACGCTCGACGTCCACGGCGCCAAGAAGCTCGTGTTTGCGCTGCCGGGCAACCCTGTGAGCTCCTTCACGACGTGCCATTTGCTGGTTCTGCCGGCCTTGCGCCGCCTTCGCGGGCTTCCGATCTCAAAGTGCCGTCATGCCAAGGTGTATGCAACGCTGACCCATCCGATCAAGCTGGATCCCGAGCGCCCCGAATTCCATCGCGCCAACCTCGAGTGGGATAGCAAGCAGCACAAGTTTCTGGCGACAAGCACTGGTCGGCAGATCAGTTCGCGCCTGCTGAGGTGCGTTGCTCTGTTTGACTGTCCAGCCCGACGGGTTCTGAGACTAACCGAGTGTGCTGTACAAAATGTTCATCGTGACTAGCTGCCGGACCGCTAACGCTCTGCTTTGCTTGCCGACGGGGACTGAGATTCGTGATGGGGATGCTGTCCCAGCTCTCGTATTGGATAACACGTTTGGGAATGCCGCAAGCGTTGCTTCAACTGTGCCAAACCAAAGCACGACTACTTCTCCGTCTGTGTCTAGCCACCAGCACGTGAAAGACCAATCCAACGCTCCCAAGAAGATCTTTCGTGCGGGGCTTTTAACGGTACGCGCTCTCGACTGGTGGGGGTCCTTACATGTTGGATACTAATACGCACGTTCATACACCGCAGATTAGCGATCGGGTCTCTGCTGGCACGTCGACGGACATGAGCGGACCGGCCATGGCTGACGTCCTGCACCAGGTTGACAAGGTCCAGGTGGACGTCATGGTCAGTAAAGTTGTGCCGGATGACGTGGGTGCAATTCAAGCAGTAGTAAAGGAATGGGCTGACTCAGACGCTGTGGACCTGATCCTGACGTCTGGCGGCACGGGCTTCAGCCCTCGCGACGTAACTCCAGAGGCGATCACGGCCGTGCTGGATAAGGAGATCCCGGGGTTCCCCATTGCGATGCTCGAGAGCTCGCTCAAGATCACGGCCAAGGCGGTGCTGTCCCGCCCTGTGGCCGGCATTCGCAAGAAGACCCTGATTGTGACGCTGCCAGGGAAGCCCAAGGCAGTCGTGGAAAACTTCTCAGCAATTGCGGAGGTTCTGCCGCACGCTCTGCACCTTGTCCGTGACGTGCCCCATGAGCACCATCGCGCCAATCCGAGCTCACAATACACTTGACCGCAAGTTTGATGGCGCTAACCCGGAAATTGTTCGTATGCAATGCAGTCAACAACAAACGAGGGTAAAACTTTTTTTACTTTGAAGTGCTAACACATTTATCAAGCCTCTTTTTAGTCAGAATACCGATTACACTCTTGCGGTAGTCCAAGCGAGGCAGCGCTTCGTCCAGCTCACTACTAATAGTCGTTCCCGGTGGAATCAGGTATAAAGTGTACGGACACTGCGGCGAAATGGTCAACACGAGCGCGCGCGGTTCGTGCCCCCACAACTCGGAATAGGAAATTAACCGTCGTACAAACTTCCGGTGCTCGGTTGGATCGGATGACGGTAACATCAAGGAGAAACATGCCAGAGCTGATTCATGGAGGCTGAGCAACTCGGTCTCTACTCGTTCCATCGGGACAGTCCCTTGCTGGGTCGCCACGATATCTTGGCTAGGGAAGCCTTCAGGTTTCATCCCGATGCGGGGGCGACACCAAGTACTGAGTACTTGAAACTTGTGGTAGCTGCCGACGTCGTCTGTGTCTTGAATCTCCATACGACAAGACCAGTCAATGCGCCCACTGGCGGCGGTTGTCTTGTAGGAAAACTCAAGCGACTCCAAACAATCGACCAGGCTGTATATGAACTGAACAGCTCGAAGCTGAGCCAGACGCCGAGCTTTCGCCTTCGTTTCACACGTAGCTCGACACACGACATGCCCGTCCACTTGTACAGCGCAGCGTATGCTGGGAGGGTGCGTCGAGTCCTCCACGATTGTTTTAATCTATGAGAAACAAGTATAACGGTGGTGAGAAGCACAGCAACACCCATTAGGGATAAAACGTCACCTACACTGGCGACGCGCGAGAGCTTCAAGGCCCGGAAACATTCCACGGACGAAACACATTGGAGCAACTGTAGGATTTCCAGACGTTGCGTCCACACCAACCGGGTTTTATCAAGTTCGTTCAGAATCCCGTCAATTGCTGCGTGGCAGGCAGCAAACTTGCCCGCTTTCGACGCCTTGAAGTGAAAAACACTGTTCACATCAACCGTAAATGTGATGGCGCCCTTGAGCCTCGTTCTCTTGATTCGCGCCCTGATATCTGGGAATATCGTTGTCTCCACTGCGTAATTGGTCGCGCTTCGGAGTTTGTTCACACCAGTGCGGAATTCATCCGTACAAGTAAGCAAACTTCTGATCACTGCGCGAAATTTAGCCGCGTCATCGTCAGAGTCAGTGCGTTCGACGTAGCGGTGCTCTTTTGCTCTTCGGATGAGCGCGTTATCTTCCGCCATGGTGAATTTGTCCGCTTCTTCATCTGCAACACTGCAGTCGTTATCCTCATCTCTGCCGTCGCTGCACGAGTCAACGTCGGTATCGTTCACATGAGCCGAAGGGTGAAGTCGCTCCATCTCCGAACACTCAACTACATGCGCTGCCGTAGTTTCGTTCTGGTGTACAGATTCATTGCTGCGACTTGGGACGGCGGGTGACTCCGTCGGTGCATTCACAGCAGGCTCGCTGGCTTCTGGTGGCACTTGCGTCTTGGGCTCTACGGTTGCATACAAAAGCCGGGGGCGAAGAGCAGCGCGTTCATTCTCGCAGCTTTCCTCGGGCTTTTGCGGGGATAAGGGTCTCTTTCGCAAAGTACCCATTGACCTGAGATCCGCATTTCTCGAGTCATCATTTCCAATACGGTCGTAAAAGTCATCAATATCACCATAACTGACAACTTCACTATAATCGTCTTGCAGGACGTTTGTGATCTGGTCAGCGTGATCGACAAGACTCATTTGATACTCTTCGACAAGTTCCAGTATAAACAGCATGAGGGCATCAACCACCTCAGCTTTCGTGCGAGATAGAGATGAACCGTGTCTGCAAATTACAGGAAACTCTTGGATGTAAGCGACTACATCGTACATCGTCCTATCAGGTTCTCCACTCGGTATCTCGCGGAACTGTGAAGAACCAGCAACATCAATATCACGTTAGCCATGTGATTAATAGCAGGTAGTAAGTAAGCAATGGGAAGCGAAGCACACTTTACCAGCACGATCTTGTTCTCAACAAGATACCTCAACGCCGCGTCCTTCACTGCTTGAGCGTCGTTGTCCTTGCAGAAGCCGAACTCAGACTCCAAGTACGACAGCATCTCACCGTACAGTCTTCTGTGTTCGATCACGGCTCTTGTCAGCCGCAAGAGCGCGCCAATGACGGCATCTCGACCCGTTGTAGCAGCGAATTTAAACGACAAGTGTCCTAACCGAACGCGAGCAGCGTACAGGGACTGTCCAGCCATTCGTATCTCGCGCCGGACCTTGAGCCCCGCCGCCACGATAAACTCGTTGTTCCTCGCCAACGACGGCGCGTTTTGCACGTGAATTGTAAGCTGCTCCAGTGATGCCACGATGTCAGTGGAGGGGCTGACCAAAGCGAGGAGGTAGGATCGACCGTCAGCCATACCGTAGCTTGGAACCAAGGCTGCAGTCGTTACTTCATCCTGATGTTTCTCTTGGGGTGGAGTAGACTCAAGCTGGCTCAACTGCGCATCTGGTACAGCATCGTCCGCTACCTCTACTCGATCCGTCGATGGCGAACTAGGCGTCGAGCAACCCGGAATCCAGATAATTCTCCATTGGCATTGAATACATGGATCATCATCGCACGTGTCGTGTTCAGACGACTCTGGTGTCGAATCCAGCGCCGTACTCTCCGTAGACAACTCCAGCCCACTCGTGATATCGGCATACCATTCGCGAAATTTAGCAGCAAATTGAAACTTTCGATCCTCCATGACAACCTTTCTCGTCTCGTAGCTCAAGATCTTCACGTACGTTAACAACTCCTTCGTACGTTGCAATTCCTCGACAGCAAGCTGCTTCGGCACTGTGAGCAGCTCGTGGCGAGTCAACAACTCCGCACAACTCGCGTCCACCTCGTCCAGAGTGCGCAAGATGCTTCCAAGCGGTCTCGGATCGTCCCGCACGCACACCCCCATTCGCACAAAGTGAAACACGACAGTCTTCTCAGCACTTGATGTCCTGTCATACTTCGCTCCGTCCTGCTCCAGTTGCTCCAAGCTGCGAGGACACACGAGGAAGTCCTCGACTCCCATACCCACCAAATAGTCGCCCACTTGAATGGAACGAGCGCGGTCTTTATCAGTGAACTCGGTCGCGAACCGAGATGGCTCGCCTGTTGTCTCGGCTACTTGAAACACGTGCGAGTTGGCAACTGCGGCGACGTTCAGGCCAAAGTCTTGGAACGTCAGCTCGTCTTCAAAACCATCGCGAGGCAGCGAGTAGCGGGCCTCGTACGCGCACCCCAGCGCCAGCAGCTTCCGCGCGACGAGCGCGACCTCGAGTTGCCACAGACGCGCGTCCAGGTTTGTGATTGGCATCGAAGATTCGCCCAGGAGGATTTGTGGCGTCAAAGCACGGCAAAGACGCCTTCAATGCTCACTGTGGATTGTCGATACATAGATAGCATCTTCTGTAGCAACGCTTGACGTGAGACCAAACGTGATGGAAAAACTATGGGGGTCGGAATGATATTTTTTTTTCGAGTTTTTAAAACTCCGTCATTGATCCTCGCTTCCCTTCGTAGTGGCCGAGCTCCATTTCCTAGCACATTCACGCGGCACTTTGTACACGAACGATGGCGTAGCGTTGCGCATGTCCAATTGGGCGAGTTGCTGTAAGCGGAAGGCTGCGTCTTTGGAAATCTCCTGGCGGGTGAGCAGCGCTGAGAACCTGCTCGATGTTTCGGGGTCGTAGTCTGGAGGGGTGATGGTGTGTGTGGTGCCCATGACACCTCCTCCCGCTTCGGCTCCAACTGACGACGGGGGGCTAACGAACGTATCCGCAGTGGAATCCCAGCTCAACACGTGCGGCCACTGCTGCTTTCGGACTCTGTTCGCATTCTTGGCGACAACCGATCGGTCCCTCGCTGCTAGCAGGTCGAACGTAGCGAACTCATTGTCGACGGAGCGTGTCGGAGTACGAGACGATCTTCTGCTCTGCTTCTTCTTCTTCTTCAGTCGCTGCTTCATGCGCTCTTCGAATACGTTTCCAGTGGACTTGGAGCTTGATGAGGCAGTTTTCTTACGTCGAAACCAACACGGGATTAAACAGGAGACGATGCTGCCGTTGCCTACCGGCATGACTGTGGATCTGGTGTGGACTTGAGCTTGACGTGGTCGGAAATCAAATGGTCCGACAACAATAAGCAGCTCGCGAACCGATTTCTGCTTTGGAGCCAAGTCGGTGCTCGACGATGTGTAAAATGGCCAGTGGAACTCGCCACAATGTGCTCCGAAGCTGGACTTCAGACCACCTAAGACGTGGCAACAAGCGTCGATGCCAATCAACTCGCTGCCTGACGTTGTAGCCGAATTGACGGCCTTCCTGCCTACCGATTCCGTAGTCGCTGCACGGGCGTCACGGCGGCACCGCCAATGGACGACTGGAGCTTCTCCTTGATGCTGATGAGCTCAATGCGGAACACCAGTGCAGCATTGGGCGGGATGCGTGGGGGTCGGCCTTTCACGCCGTAGGCCAGCGCGGGAGCCACCACAACTCGCGCCGTCTCGCCCACGCTCATGCGCTGCAAGGCCAAGTCAAACCCCTTGATCGTGTGCCCAGCGCCCACGCAAAACTCGAGCGCGCTACCACATCGCGCTCGAGTCGACTCGAACACTTCTCCAGTGCGTTCGAAGCTCGCGACGTAGTGCACGCGCGCGAATTGCCCCGGAGTCGGGATGTTGCGGCCGTCCCCTTCGAACTCGACGTCGATCATCAAGCCTTCGACCTGCGCGTGGCGCGCGCGCTCGAGCGCAGCGAGCTCTGCCTGGTGCTTTGCGTACATCTCCCGGTCTTTCGCCAGCTGCCGCTGTCGCTCTTCTTCTTGGCGTCGACGACGCTCCCGCTTGAGCGCCAACCGCTTCTGCTCGGCGATGAGGTCGGAGTTGAGCCACTCGAAGAGCTTCTGCCGCGAAGCCTGCACGACCTCGTCCAGTCCGTTGAGCAGCCCCTGGGCGATGCCGAGGTTCAGTAGCGCCGCGAACGCCGACTTGGGCCCGTCGTCTTTCGTCATGGTCGCCACGATCTGCAGGAACTCGTTGAAGCCGATCGATCCGCTACCGTCGGCGTCCACCTCGCGCATCATGGCGGGGAGGTCGAACTCGTCCGCGCGGCGCCCAAGCTTCTTCACCAGCTGCTGCAGCTCGTCCTCGTCGATGGCTCCGCTGCCGTCAATGTCCAGAATCATGAACTGCTGCTTGAGCTTGGTCAGCTCCTTGGGCCCGAACATCAACGCGAGCGCCAGAGATGCAGAGTACTGGTTCTTGTCCTGCTGCTTGCGGAGTAGATGCAGGAACTCGTCGAAGTCTACTTCGCCGTTGCCGTCCGTGTCTACAGCCTTGATGAGCTCACGCACGTTGTTCATCGTGAGCTGCTCGCCGAGGTTCGTGAAGAGCTTGTGCAGCTCATTGGCGTTGATGGAGCCGCTGGAATCCGTGTCATAGTGCGCGAACTGCTCCCGCGCCAGCTCCAGATCTTGCGCCGAGTAGCCGAGATACTTCTCCTCGTCTTGAGCATTTTCTTCTCCTTCTTCTTCCTCGTCGTCCTCATTGTTCTCCTCCTTGTCCAGATCAACCACCTGCAGGCCACTCGTCGGCTCAGCCTCGGACGTGGCCTCCTCCTTCGCGTCGTACACCGCCGTCAACTCGATGTCGTCGTCTCCACGCAGCACGCGGGGCTTCTCCCACGTCGTCTCGCCCGTGCGCTTGTCCAGGTAGTAGTAGAGCCCCGAGTCGGCGTCGTAGAACTTCTCGAACACGGACGCCAGCATCTGCCGCAGCCGCAGTCGCGCCTTCCGACAGCGAAACATGCGCTGCAGACACGCCGCCGCCTGCTGCTCGCGCGCCTCCTGCACCTCGTCCACGTTGCCCTCCATACGCTCGACTGGTGTCGAAGCCTCGTCCCCCATGGCAGATATATCTTGCGAGTCGTTACGCCTTGTCAAGTCGCTACCTTGGCTTAATCCGGACAACGTCACCACATACAGCACAAGTTAGTGGCCACCGCACTCGAGACACAGTCACAGTCAGTCAGTCGGGAAGCATGGAATTGGTCGTGTATTCCTGTGGTTACAGCTCGTCCGGGGTGGCGCCGCTCGCTGCTCCGCTCTGCTCTGCTCTCCCAACTCTATAGCGGACGCTCCCCTTTCCTTCCCTTCTTTCAGCTGAACAGCTCGTGAAAAGCACATGCAGTCTTCAGTTGTTTTTTGCGCTCGTTCCTCCCGCAGCGCCACGGTGCGTGACGCCTCGTTTTTCCTAACTAAGCGCACGTCAGCGTCACGCAATAATTACTTCTACATGAACGCGTCCTCGTCAAAGTCGTCGTCGTCGTCGTCGAACTCGTAGTCCATCTCCATGAAGTCCACCTTCCACCGCAAGATGCCGCCGATGCCGCCGAAGCCCTGGCAGAACTGCGAGCCCTCCTGCGAGCGCGCCGTCACGAACTCGAGCGTCGTGCCGAACTGCTTGTAGTTGTTGGCGAACCACTCGACGAGCGGCGTGCGCTCCACGGTCTCGAGCTTGGCGCCCGTCTCGGCGTCCACGAAGTTCGAGTCCACCGTCTCCTCACTGGGCGACAAAATCTTGGACGTCTCCACGCCGGTCGACTCGTTGCGCAGCACGTAGCGGTGGTGCGGCAGGTCCTCCCACAGGATGAGCGTCTCGACGGCGCCCAGGTCCAGCGCCTTCATGGTGTCGCCCACGCCGAAGCAGTACTTGCCCGAGTCCTGGGCGATCTCCTCCATGTAGCTCACAATGAGCTTCTTCTCCTGCACGAACTTGACGTTGGCGAGCGTCTCCGCGGCCAGCTCGATGGCCTGGTTGAAGCCGTTCTCGCCGCCGTAGGACACATCCACGACCTTGACCACGATGGCGGCCAGACGCTTGTCGAACAGGTCGCTGCCGTTGAGCTCGTTCTTGAAGTCGGCGGAACCGGCCAGCACGAGGTTCGAGATGTTGGGCTGGTCGTTCGTGATGAACATCTGCGTGGCCGTCTCCGCCACCTTGCGCACGTAGTTGTGGCGCTTCTCGAGACGCAGGCGCGCGAAACGCAGCGCCGACTGACCACCGCGGCCGTGCTTCTTGGGGAGATCCACACTGAACTTGTGCAGGATCTCGCGGTTCGAGCCCGACACGGCGCCGTAGAGCGCGCCGTTACCGTCCATGACGATGAAGCCGAAGCGGTCGTTGTCCTGCAGCAGCTCGCCCAGCGCCTCCGTGTGGAACTTGTTGTCGCACATGTAGAGCGACGTGTTGATGGGGCGGAAGGGCTCGAAGTCGATGTTCACGCGCTTCTCCTTGCCCTCGTCCGTGATGATGGTGCCGCAGTAGATGATGAGGCCGTTCGGGGGGCACTTGCTGTAGAGCTTCAGCCGCTGCTGCGTGGACGTGATGGCGCCCAGCACCGACAGGCGGTTCACGCGCGACTTGATGTTGGAGGCCGTACCCATTTCGTCCGCCAGCATCTTGGAGATGAGCGGGATCTGCTGCTTCGGAGGGATGATCAGCGAGATCATGCTCGTGCCATTGCTATGGGTTAGAGATGGTTAGAGATGGTTAGAGAGGTGTTGTTTAGAGAGGGTTAGAGACGGTTAGAGAGGGATATGGGAGGACGCACCCGCGAGCGGCCTGGAGAGACTTGATGAGCTTCTTCACCTTGAAGAGCTCCACCTGGTCGTCGGCTTCGTTGGGGGCGGACATTGTCGTGGGCTTGACTTGATGAACGAGGGGGTGAAGAGAGAGAGGTAGCGCGGCTCGCTTGTTGCTTCTTGGGCGCTTCTCGGTTCTGAGCGAGAAGGGGGCGAAACGTACGTCGGCGCTGTCCATTCACAAGTATTTACGGAAAAGTGTGGCGTAACGGAATTTTGACCAATAGTAATAGGTGAGATGGACCAATGAGAAGGCAAGGAGGAATACTATTTACGGGGATAGCCATGAGGGTACGTGGCGGGGATTGAAGTTTGCCTCTTGCAACAGCAAGTGTCTTGTTGCAGATTTAATTTAAAATAAAACACAGTGTTGGTGGTAGATCAACAAGGTGAGAGACCCTACCGCTATAGAGCTGTACATGCAGCAGTTCGGCTTTATGAGGATCCGGCTGAATTCGATAACCACGCGAACTGGAAGCTGTAGTCGTACCCTGTAGACGAACGAAAGTTAGCAAAAAATGATTTAGCAACGGTAGAGATCAATCATCGACCTACCCAAGTGCCGCAGGTTGCTCTGCACATTGTAGAATAGCCAGAAGACGAGGCACATTTGCACGTAGTCGACTTGCTTTCTCAGCACGAAGGCGATTAGGTGGGTTGGCGACAGTCCCAGCATGCGCTTGAGCATGAAGACCAGGAGCAGCAGCGACACGAATTGGAGCAAGCAGTAAAACAGCACGTTCGTGAGTGTCTCCATCAGTTGGCTCTGGTCGATGCCGTCGTAGATCGCGTAGTACTCCTTGTTGGGGAGGCGGTAGGTGGCCACCAAATACGTGGCTTCAAGAGGGGTCAAAACAACAGCAAGCAAACATGCACACAATTAACGTTAGTATACCAGAGTTGCCACAAAAATCGATAGGCTTTCAACCCCCTATACGTACAGAAGACGAGTGGGATGACAACTTCGACATAGTTGAGGAGCAGGAGGAACTCCGCCATGTATAGCAGCCGCCGCACCTTGCGTGTGTACTTGAGTCTCTCATGAATACTTAGGGTGCGACTTCCAGTACACGCAGTTGAAGCTTCCTCTCGAACTTCCTTGACAATGCCTCTCCTACCGGCAACCGGGTAGATGCGAACACACCTTCTAGCCGCTTTAAGACGCTCGATAAATGTTTGTGGTGTGCTTTTTGCGACCAACGTGGGCCCCTCTCGCTCCTGATCGGATGGTATCTGCGTGAGCTCAAGCAATCGGGGCGAACGCGATCCGTCTCCTGCTTGTTGCTGTGCTTCCCTCTCAAGGAGAATGCTCGCTCGCTCGAGTGTCGTTGGGGTGCGGCCTCCCAGGCTAATGTGGCCAACCTCGCCGTGATAACTAGCCCACAAGTACCCGTTATCGACTTTTCGCTCAAGTTCGCCCAACCCTTTGCGCGCGCGCTCGATGTCACGCAGCGATAGCCCCATCAAGCAAATGTCGACTACCATGAGCTCCATGGTGGCCCAGAACGAAGGCGAGCTCTGCATACAATACGCCACAAAGAGCGAGCCGAAGACGTCGGCGTTGAAAATCACGAGTGTCGGTGTCTCATCTCCGAGGTGCCCCACAGCCCGAGCGAACAGGTTCCTCATGAGAAGCTTGATCACCGGTAGCAACAGCGTAAACGCAACCTGAGTTTCGTGCGTTAGCGTGGTGAAGACGTAGAAATACGGCGGGTAGATGAAGACCAGCAGGAAGTCGCACAGCCACAGCTTGATCATGTTGACGAGCATCTCGACTGCCTTGGGTTTTTCCAGGAGGTCTCGCGCCCATTGAATCCCCATCGGGATGACCGTCAGCGTCAACCACACAGGCACAAGCAGCAGTCCACAGAATGGCTCCATACAAGGAACCAACCGTGAGTGCCGCCACCACCAAAGTGTCTCGGATGAGTCGCTTCGTAGGGTACGACAGCACCGTGCGCACCCCCGTGCGGAACTGGTGGATGGCGAGGAACGTCATGGCTGCAAAACAGTAAAACTCCCGCGCCAAGAACATTTTGTTGGCCTCGATACCCTCTGATGGTCGGAAAGCGGCAACAAGTCGATAAGTAGCGTGACTACCAGACACGGCACTGGAGCCCCGACGACAACCGCAAACACTTGCACCCAACTGGCGTCGCGGATGTACTTGGCCAGGTCGATCACCCTCCCGGTCGAATAGGAACCTTGAAGCTCCACCTGCGTGGCCTCCCACATCCCGAACAGCGACGAGCGCTTGCGAACCATTTTCTTGAAAGCTTTTCAATTGACGGAGACGTTCAGAACTGACGAAAGAGTTCTTGTTGCTGGACCGCATTTATTAATAGTATATGTACTGCATGTTGGTGACCTGAGCCCAGATAGAACAGCAACGGCTGTGCTGGGGGCAACTGCGAACAAACAAACACTCAAGGTTCAGTAGTTGTAGTAATATAGGAGTGTTTCAAGAAACGGAATTGTTGGGTCTACATGTATCGGCATACCACGTCTAGATCATGTCTCCGTCTTCATCGTCGTCTTCAAGGTCGATGATTAACGAGTCAGCCTCCTCTGTGAGCTGGTTGAGCCCCGTGAGCTCCTCCAAACGTCGCTGGACTTGGAGATGCCTTCTACTCGGTGCAGGCACGCTGGGGTGTTACACAGCTCGGAGTCTGCTCTCGTGGGGTTTCCGCCCCATCATTTTAAGTGGACATCTCTACAGTGAGTCACTCGAACCCCGGTCGTCAGCCACTGTTTGAATTCAACGACGTCGGGAAGCCGAAGGGCGAATGTGCAACGAGCGCTTTGAAGAGTATTTTTCCCTTGGTGAACTCGAAGGCCGTGAATCTGACGATCCCCATGGCTGGACACGCCCTGAGCAGTCCGCAGTTAGTGGAGCAGGACAAGAAGGGCTTCGAGACGCTGGAGCAGCTGATCGAATCCCACGACGTGATGTTTTTGGGCACGGATTCGCGCGAGAGTCGCTGGCTGCTATTTGGTCATGCGCCACGGCGTTCATCCTGACCACGAGCATGGGGGTAACGCAACGAAGATCTCGCTGGGTTAAGGCAAAAGATCTTGTGGTTCTAACGATAGATATTGTTACTTGAAGTAATTTAAAACGTTGCCGCAGTGTAGCTCCAAGATAATTTTGGGTTGCATGTTCCTGCTTGGTTTCAGTGTTTTTATCAATCTAAGGTTTGAAAATGTACTTTTAGCAATACTAAGTAATATTAACGTATAATCCCGATTAGTACGCCCTCATCGAATAGAACGCCCTTCGAATATAACCCCCTTGCTCAGAGCGTTGTATAAAAATAGAACCCTCTCCCTAACTATTTTTATAAAAATAATAAAAAATATTCAGCAAGTTTTTTCTACATACACA
>JAIKVE010001166.1:0-13313 GCA_024679115.1 Phytophthora pistaciae
CCGACGGCCTATGTATACATTTTTTGGGGCCGTATGAAGGCCGACGCCACGATACCACGGTATTTGCAGCAAGTGACCTCCTCAACTTCTTCGGCCGGCACTCTGTATTTGAAGGCAAAGCCATTTTTGGCGATCCGGTCTATTCTATCAGCAAGTACGTAGTGACGCGCTTCAAAAGCGCCGTCCAAACGACGCATGAGCGCATCTTCAACAAAGAGATGAGCTCAGTTCGCACGGCGGTTGAATGGAACTTTGGGATTATGAAGCGAACGTGGGCGTTTATCGACTACAAGAAAAACTTAAAGCTTCGCTTAAGCCCATTGGTAAGTTTGTTCGTGTAGCTATGCTGATGACGAATTGTCTTTGCTGCTACCAGGGTGGCAACCAGATTAGTAGCTACTTTGAACTGCCACCTCCGACACTACAAGAATACTTGCAATAAATGACGGAATCCAAAACTCGTTTTATTGCGAATTATGCATCGAATGAAAACGATTCAAGAACGTTTCGCTAGCATCTCGAGTAGCTGCATAAAACGCTTTTCCGTCGCTTGGCGGTCTAAACGCTCTTGCTCCCACTGCTGTTTGCGCGCTTCGAGCTCTTTTTCCTTCTGCTCACGGAGAAGGTCGACCAACTTGGCGAACTTGTTCGCCCTGGTCGGACTGCCTTCAGCGCCGTCTTGGTCTTCATCGCGCTGGCGCTTTAGTCGCTCTACGGCTAGACATCGGACTGCCTTCAGCGCCGTCTTGGTCTTCATCGCGCTGGCGCTTTAGTCGCTCTACGGCTAGACTGCGGATTGTCTTGCCTGCGCTTTCGTTCAGAGCATTTGTTTCCTCCTTAATCTTTTTCTTGGCTGCCTTGTCCAGCTTGCTGTCCTCTATCTTAGCTAAGAGCTCGTCTAGGAGGACGTCCTTCTCCGTGTGGGCCTCAGTCACACCGGAGAGTCTCGCCGACACATTATTCTTCTTTTGGGCAGCCACTGTAGCAATAGAAGCATTACACTGAATTAGCATTGAAAATTAGTTATGAGTTATAGCAAAAAGAATACAAACCTAGCAGCGCATTCATCCGATTCTGGGCCGTCTTGCCAGAAAGGTTCTTTCTCGTAAAGTCCGGTGATGCCACTAACGTCGCCGCGAGGGAATTCCATCTCTCCATGACCTTGCCATGCTCTTGCCGATAGGGTTCGTCGGCCAGAGCTTGCTTGAGCAGTAGCACGTCCTCCTCGTCCGAGAAATTCTTGCGCTTAGTTGGCTCCGTCATAGCCAATTTAGCAATGCGGAGATCGTACCGACAAGCCGTTTGCAAGACTCAAACGGATGGTAGAGGCAGTGTGTGAGGGTGGTGACCTGCAATCCATACATTCCAAGTTCCACCAGAATTTGATCGTACTTAGTCAGACAATTTGTGTTTTAAACACATTTATGATGGTAAGGGTAGTGAAAGCGATGTTCGAAACCTCTCTATTCTAACAATGCCCAAATCTAAAGAAACTGCAAACTAGCAAGCAACGCACGCTCCTAAATGTGGGAGGCTGTTAAAGTTGAGCATCTCCGACGTGCTGATGCTTTACTCATGAACATGGGACTCGATAGGAGATCTGTCCCGTACAATGTAGACCAGTTATTTAGTTGCAGAATAAGGGGGATACTCTCCTCCGCTGAGAACCACCAGTCCTCACTCTGCCTTTTACCAGGTCCCAGACACAAGACTTCTGCTAATATACCAGCACCTCCGGGCATCCTTCCTCCTCCAAGACCTCTTCCTACAGCACCTTCACGCTGTCCTCCGCTGTCTAATCCTCTGCTATTCCTTACTCCTACAGACACCGAGCCCCAACTTCAACACAGTTTGCAGGACACGCTTGCAGTATCATTCCGTCGCACAAAAAGGACGCGGTCAAGGCAAAAGCTTACCTTTGCTGTGCTGAGACCGAGACCTGCTGGCGTGTCGAGGGCGATTGTCGTTGTTGCACCTGTAGGGGTCAACCATCGGTGGAACGGAGCCCGTGGCTTTGGGGAGACCGAGCCGCCCATAAGATCTGGCAAGGTGTTGCTCGCGCGTGGTGGCCATGTTGCTCGAGTCGAATCTCCGGGTTCCAGCTGGCGCCGGCGCGGCGCGCGTGGGCGTTTCGATGTTGCACCAGATGATCGAGCAAAAGCGAAGCACGAGGGACGAGGGTCGAGCAAGGCAACCCAGTCGCCGCCTCCAAGCGTTCGTGATGGCTGCACTCGCGGCTGCACTCACTACACTCTCTCCGCGATGGCGGCACCTCCGCCAAACTCAGCCGGACGGAGGTCTCCTTCAACGACCACGGGGTCCGCGCACGCTTCCGAGCTCTCGATGCAGGCGGTCATTGGCACGTTGCCAACGACGTCCGGTGCACAGATGGTTGAGCGTGAGTTATAGGAATTTTGCCGTCGAAAAAGTATCTTGTCCTTGTTCCGGCCTTGCCCCTACCCATCCATCTCCATGTTCCGGCCTACGTCAGATGTTGAAGTCTCACTGAGCTTTGTTGATTTGGTCGAACTTGGATGCCTCCGAGGCCTCCTCGAGTCTCTGCCAGGACGGCTGCGTTGGTCTCCGCGGCATCACCGCTGGCGCGTCTGTTGTGCGCGACAAGAGTTTGACAGCAATTCTCTCTTGTTTGATGACCTGAGGTGGCGAGTACAGTATCTTGCCAGCACGACGCCACCAATGCAAACACACTTAGCATGAAAGAAACGTGTATTTGTCATGCATTACTCCAGCTCATTGCTGCCGGCTAGCGGGGCTTGCCTTCACTAGACCCCTCAGAGCCTGTCTTTCGCGACGACGACGCTGGGAGGGTAAACCTTTTCGGTGTCGGCCAGCAAGTCCATCCTCGTTTTGCGCACGAGTCTATTGAACCACCACAGCATCAACAAGCTGAGTACGCTCAGCGAAATGTTGATCCAGAATACCGGTGCCAGCGTCGGGATGGCGGCAGGGATGAGAGGCAAGATGATGCGGGAGACGGAGGCGGCCGAGCCGAACAAACCCATGAGCGTGCCTTGCGGGCGTCCTCCGAGCAACTTCGAAAAGGCCGCCACGCCCACCGCCGTCGTGATCGGGCACCCCACACTCCACACCAGCATCTCAGCTACCGCGAGCAGTGCAACCGACAGGTCTGCGGCGGGCACCACCGCCAAGACTGCATTGCCAGCAAGCAGCGACAGGAATCCGAGCTGCACCCAGCTGACGTCCGACATGGTTTTGCTGAAGTACTCGATCGAGAAGTACGAGACCAGACCAAGCAGGCCCAAGTAGAACTGGAAGTTCGAGGCCTCCACGACAGCACTCACCGTACTCGGGTCTTTTCCCGTGGCCTCTAGGAAGAGCGGGATGTTCACTGTCTCGAAGACCGACAACATTCCCCTCGCGTTAAAGTTCAGGAAGATGTACACTGAAGCGCCGATTTTAACGATCCGATCCGGCAAGCTGATGGCTTCGGTCCGCGCGTTGCTTGCCTGTGTCGTCGGAGCAGACTCTTGAGGACCGTCGTGAACTTTGACTGAAACATCGTACGCAATGAGCATGCCAACAATGGACAATACGTTGAGGGCGACCAAGATGACGCCGGGGGCTGTGAACTGGTTCATGTGGATGCCAAGCACAAACTTGTCGCTGTTGGCCACGAGACTGCCGAGTCCCGGTGTGAGCGCATACGCGAGAAACTCGACCGTCGACAAAATTGTCATGTACGGCAAACGCTGGCTCACCGTCGTCATTGCGGCGACATCCGCACGGCAGACACTGCGGTTGCCGGCGCCGAAGCCGACAATGAACCGACTCGCAGCCAGTACCGTCAAGCTGCCGGTCACGTGCTGGTCGGCGATGAGGTAAATGACGTTGCCCAGCAGACAGATACCCGACGACCACAAGTAGACCGAGCGGAACGAGTAGTGGTCGCACATCCAGCCGAATAACATTGACGAAATGAGCCTCCCCACCGAGAAGAGCGACGTGAGCAGGCCCATGAAGGCCAGGTCTCCGCCCAAAGACTTGTTGTAGAGGAAGAGCGTGGCCAGCACGACACCGCGCGACGCTTCAGCCGCGAACTCGACGAAGTTGATAATGGCCATCTTGGCATACCATCGAGAGACACGGGGATTCTTCTGCACGGGGTTGCTTTCGATTGAGCCGTACGATACGCTGGGGCCGCCGTCATCTTGCAGCGGCACCCTTGAGTACTGGGTCATTTGAGGCTTGCCACTGGACGGGCGAATTGTAGAGTGAGAGTGCACGGCAATTGTACTTCGAAACCACCCACAACGGAATCTGAATCTCGCACATGCGATGCAGCACTCTGGCCGACCCTCCACAACACCAGCAGCTCCAGCAAGGAATCTCAGGAAAGCTACTTCTCATTTACAATTGAGTTACTATATCGTGCAGGCTTAGTTGTTTTCAAAATCCACCTTGTCTGATCCCAGCGGGGACCGCAAGTCGTTCGGCGGTGATACAATCCGGTACGCATTCTCGACATCAGCCAGCAGCGCCAGCTTCGTTCTGTACACGACGCGACTGTACCAGAACAGCAGTCCGATGCTGAGCACGCACAGCGCGATGTTGATCATGAACACCGGAGTCAGCGTCGGGATAGCAGCAGGCAACAGCGGCAGGATAATACGCGACACTGAGCCAGCCGAGCCGAGAAGACCCATGAGAGTGCCCTGCGGTCGTCCGCCAAGGAGCTTCGAGAAGGCAGCCACCACCACGGCAGTCGTGATCGGGCAGCCAATACTCCACACCAGCAGCTCCGCAAACGCGAGACGACCAAACGTCAACGAAGCGGGCAACACCGCCAGCAGAACATTGCCCGACAGCAGGAACATGAATCCGAGCTGCACCCAGTTGACATCCGTCATACTCTTGCGGAAGTACTCGATGGAGAAGTACGACACGAGGCCCAGCAAACCGAGGTAAAACTGGAAGTTGGAGGCGTCGACAACCGCAACGACGCTGTCGGGGTCGCTGCCCGTCACCTGAAGGAACAATGGAATGTTCACAGTCTCGAACACGGACAGGATGCCACGCGCGGTGAAGTTGAGGAAGATAAACACCATGGCGCCAATGTTTACGATGCGCTCGGGCATGGAGGTCAAGTCCGACAGCGTGTTCTTCGTGGCCGCCGTGTTCGGAGACTCGAGCGGGCCGTCGTGGATGCCAATGGACGGATCATACGTAGTCAGCATGGCGAAGATCGTCAGCAGGTTGAAGATCACGAGGATCATGCCGGGCGACGTGAACTTGTTAAAGTGGACACCGCAGAAGAACACGTCCACATCAGCCACGAGGCTACCGAGTCCCGGCGTCAACGCGTAGCCGAGGAAGACAACCGTGGCCAGAATCGTGAGGTAGCGCAAGCGCTGGTTGATGGTGGTCATGGCCGCAACGTTGGCACGACAGACGCTGCGGTTGCCGGCTCCAAAGCCGACGATGAACCGACTAGCGGCTAGCACCGTCAGGCTGTCCGCAACGTGGATGTCCGCCATGAGGTAGATGAGGTTGCCTAGCAGACAGATACCCGACGACACGAGATACACCGAGCGGAACGAGTAGCGGTCGCACATCCAGCCGAAGACCGTGGACGAGATGAGTCTACCCACCGAGAAGAGCGACGTGAGCAGACCCATGAAGGCCAAGTCTCCGCCCAGCGACTTGTTGTAGAGGAAGAGCGTGGCCAGCACGACGCCGCGCGAGGATTCAGCTGAGAACTCGACGAAGTTGACGAGCGCCATGTTGATGTACCATTGGGTGAAGCGGCGGCGGGGGCTCGGCGTGAAGTCCTTGGGCGTCGCATCGGTCGCCACTGCGCCGTAGGACGCACTAGCGCCGGAGTTGAGACTAGGATGCTGGACCATCGCGGGCACGAGGAAAAAGAGGAACTTGTGCGCTGCGAGGAAGATGCTGGAGTGATGAAAAACTGAACTGTGGTGCCAGAGTGAGCTTTGGGTGGCATCCTGCCGCTGACGTCGGCATTCATTCTGGGACGCGAATCTTGCTGGAGGGTTCTGGACCATACATGCAAAGCCGGGCGAGGAAAGTGGCTTGGTTTCAGTATGGGGCGAGATCCCCGAGATTCAGGATTTTCGGCAGCAGATGTGAACCAAGCGGCAAAACAAGCCTTTGAGTTTCCGCTCGACTTTGGCTTGGGCGAGTGGATTCTGGCGCAGACAACACAGGAAAGCTCGGCACTTTCTGCTATCATTTTGGCGTGCGTGCGGACTCCACCATCATGGGACATGGCAATGCTCGGCGCGTGCAGAGGCCGAGCAGCAACCTTGCTGCTCAGGTTGCAGTGCCATTTGCACTCCAAGTTGCAGGGCTTGTGGCGTTCCGCAGCAACTGACACCGTAGAGTAAACTCGATGGTAGGAATGAATACCGTGTTGATTGGTCCAGACAGATGCTGTAAATGCTAAACGCCGGAGAGTCAAGCATGACACTGCGCATACGTCAGCCCGATGTGTGGGAAGCAATGCTGTCTGCCTACCTACAGTATCGCCGAAAGGTGCAGCAGCTTCGGAGATGAATTTCCGAGCACTTTTGCCTAGCTAAATGCTGGGGGGTCCTGGGACGCATGGAAACAGAGAGAAATCGATGGAAAGTGTCGCCTGTCCACCATCCGGAGCTAATGCGGTGCTCGCATCTTGCGACTTGCATCTGAAATTGAAAATGCAGCCGCGAAGGAGCGTTCCGCTCGCCTACAGGCTGCAGCGCGGGCTCGATGATCGTACGGAGCTATTGCAATGTGAGCTACCCCTTACAGACCTCACAGGTAAACTTGCATGCTCCACTCGCTATGCACGGCCTTAGTCGTTGAGCACTTTATAGTTGGTCGATTCATCAAGTAGATCGCCGACACCAAAGCCGATTAGATCGCCCACTGGTAGGCCACGTTATGTCATAATCCATGTGCACCACCCAAATCTACGTACCATTTGTGTACCCCAAAACCTCTTCAAAGTACGATCGAAATCGCAGACTGTAATTCCCGAGCACCATGGCGCTGGAGCTGGCCAAGACCGCGGAGGTGCGTCGCTCTGCCTGCGTGCCTTCCTCGATGCCGCTACCCGTCTGAACCCTTCTCTAACGACACCTCCACTTTCTTTAGAACAAGATCTTCGACTTTTTCGAGCGCGAGGATGCGCTCGCGCGCCTCGGCCGGCTGCACAGCCACACGCTGAGCGTCGCGGGGGACAAGCTCAAGGCCGCGAAACCGCAGGAGGTCACGCACAATGTGCTGGATCTGGCGGTGCAGAAAGTGGTGGAGAAGCTTTCCTGGAAGCTCATGACTGAGGCCCACGCCACCCCCACGAGCGTGGGGGTCCCGGCGCTGCTGGACCTGTGCATCGCCGGCGTGACCAGCAACTTTCTGATCAACAGCACGCCCTACAAGGTGCTGGAGGACCTGATGGAGGGCCAGACCATCAGCACCTGCGAGATGGTGTGGGAGCTGCTGGAGTCCCGCAAGGACAAGCTCACGACGGTGGGTGACCTACTCGATCCTCCTCCTCCTCTTCCTAGTCTTCGTGGCTAACTAGTGAGTGCTTGTATCTTGATCGCTATAGCCGGATTTCATTGCGGAGAAGGGCCGCACGACCAAGGCGTCGCTGTGCTTGCTGCGGATGTGCAACGCCCTGCTGCGTCGCTTGTCCAAGACGCACAACAGCGTCTTCTGCGGCAAGATCCTGGTCTTCTTGTCGTTCACGTTCGCCCTGTCCGAGCGCTCGGCGGTTAATCTGACGGGCAAGGCGAACGTGACCAACGTGACTGTGTTCGAGGATCAAGACGCGTTTGACTTGGCTGAAGCCACCGACGCCGCGAAGGCTTCGGAGATTGTACCCAGTCTTGAGGTGAGGACAGTGTGTGCCTACGTGGGTTGTCTCAGTGTAAGTTGTGCTTACGTTGAGACTTGTTACCTCTTTTGTTTAACCCTTAATTGGGCAGATTGACAATGATCCGAGTGCGGATGTCGGGCCGATCGACTACAACCTGTATCGCACATTCTGGGACCTGCAAAGCTTCTTCCGTGAGCATCAAATGGCGACGCAGTCGGCGGAGAATTGGGAAAAGTTTGTATGTTTTGGTCGTTGGTGCGTTTGCATTTATCGACGCGAGCCTTCAACTAATACTGTGATGTGCTGTACGCAGTTCACCGAGCTGAATGTTGTACTCGCCGCTTTTGAGGGCAATGCATTCTCCCCGGACGACCTGGAGCGCTCGCGAGACTTGAGTGCTGGTGGTCCCATCCACTCCGCGGATGTGACCATGCACAAGGATTCTAGCACGAACCCTGCGGAGCAGGGCTCCCAGGAACACTTTTTCCAGCCGAAGTACCTGACCAACAGCCGCCTTTTTAGACTGCAGCTTCGCGATCCGATTCTGCGAGAATGCATGCTGACGCAATTCCTCATCCTTTTCAACGACCTGACGAGGGCCAAACCTCCAGCAGGAAGCACGACCCCGAAAGCCAAGTTTGCAGACCTGACTGAGCGTGTTGTTGCACTGCTCAAGCAAACGCCGTCCGACGGCGAAGGATTCAGCGAGATGGTTTCGTACGTTCTCGAACGCGAGCGCAATTGGGTCAAGTGGAAGCAGGAGAAGTGTCCGGAATATGAGAAGTATCCGTCTGCGGCGGACAAGGAGGGATCTGCTCCTAAACCCGTGGTGAAGCGAGCTCGCCGGCAGCTAACCTCGCCCCTGTTGGAGCAGATCCTGTCAGAGAGCTCAAAGCCATCACAGATTCTGGAGAAGATCAAGGGCAAAGAAAGAGGTAACCCTGGAGCATTTCTCTGCTTGAACGTGCCTCTCTCACCCACGTAGCTAACATGTTGTATTTTGCACGTAATGCTTCAATAGCCTCAGAGGTCCCTTTGTCGGCGTACACGGAGCGCTTCAAGGAAGCTTGGGACCCCGAGAACGGAATCGAAGAGGAGTACTGGCCGGACAAGGATGAGATGGTTTGCTGGCGAACTATGCGCGCGGCAATGAAAGCGAGCGTGGATCACCTGGACTCGGCGGTCAATGGTACTGGGGCGCTAGTTAAGGCTGTTCTTGGCATTAAAACCACCGATGCAAGCAAGGACACGATGGATACTGCAGTTTCAACACCCCGGCAATCCTCGCCCAGTGGAGATGCTGAAGATGTCAAGAAAGAGCAGGAGCCTGATTGGGAGGCGACCAAGGATTCGTCTGGCACCAAGCGGAAGCGCAGCGACTCACGCGGTGAAGCATAAGTGCGTTGTTAGAATCGGAGCTACAGATTCTTGAAATAATGAATGTACTTCCATTTTCATGACACGACATTCATAAAAAAAAATCTCGTTCATGGGAAATTTTTGAGCTGCCCTATTCACAAGTACAGGAACCTGGGGGGCAGGTTGCTATAAATGGTGTTCGAGCTGGTCCATGAAGAAGCATGGACGAAGATGACAGCGACGACGACTTTGATTCTGAGCAGTTCCTGCTGGCGGAGCAAGTGCGCAAGTATTACTATCGGGGCTTCTATCCTGTTGGGATCTTTGTGATTTGGTGAGAGGACTTTCGAATTGGGGGCGACTTTGGTGAGCTGACCTCGTACATGTCATGTGCAGGACGCTCCTACGCGCTAATCGCTACGATTTGAGCGGATGTGATCGTCTGGGCAACCCGCCCATTGTGTACGCTACTAAAGTGCGATCACGTGGTTGTATATCTAACACGCCCTGAGATTTTCACGGAATTCGCGCTAACACGCTATGTGAGTGCCTTTCCCCAGTGTGGTAATATTGTTTTGCTAAGGATGCTGCTGCACTACAAGGCAGATATCAACGCCGTTTCAAAGGTGAGCGTCTCGCATTATACGTCGAAGTTCTTCAGCCAACCCAGGTTGTATTTGTTTTCGCCGCTTTTGTGCTACCGGTAGCTACGCGAAACAGCACTCATCGTGGGGTGCCGCAACAAGCGGATGCGGGCGATCAAATTGCTCCTCAAACGGGGTGCGCTGACAGATCTTGTAGATCGAACCGGATACTCAGCACTACGGTGGGCAGTGATTCATGAACATGTCGATATGGTGAAGCTTTTGTTGCGCTACAACGCTTCCGTCACCAAGGTACGTCGCGCAACTTCTAGCAGTCGCAAGCGTATTCAACTAACCAACAGCGTTAGGATTGCTACACCGCTGGATCTGCGTTCGATATTGCAAAACAAGGCACATCTGAGAGTCATGCGATTATCCTAAAAGAACTCGAGAACAAACTAGGTTATTCATTGTCTACCTTGAGCACCGATTTCTACAACGGTCCGCTAACAACTGTGCATGATGCAAACTGCAGTCACTGAGCGCGAGGCTCTGGTGATTGAAATCGCCAAGCAAAGGGTGAAGACGCAATCGCTGAAATTGAGGAATACCGGAGAGCTCGCCAAGCCAAGGAAGAAGCTAAAGCAGAGGCAAAGCCATCCAATCCAATAGAGCAACCCACACCGAAGGCATCGAAAAGGTCTCAACAGTCTCGACGGCGAATCCTCGCGGGCGAATCGGTTGGGACTCGGTTGCCCACCCCTCCTCTCGAACAGGTTGCGTGGAAATCCCTGGAAAGCAGCAGCGACTGGATGAAGACCGCGACGGGCAAGTGGCAGACTCGCCAGCACCTGCAGGAGACAGGAGCCCCCGTCGTCTCCACCACTGCGACAACCATGGTTGAGGCATTCGCACCTGACCAGGTAACAGTCCGCAAACTTCTCACGAGCGAGGGCAAGTGGCAAGCCTTCATGCGCCAGCAAATGCCACATGCTGGAGCCCTGACCGTCGAGGATCTGGACTGAGAAAATATCAACTTCCACACATGACTTGCTTCAACCTGGGTTGAAAGGACTGCGGTGGTCCAATTGGGAAGCTCATTCCCACTTCCGCCTCTTCAAGCACACCAGCTCCAGCTCCACCACACCCCATCGCCTGAACCTCTTACCAGCTCGATGCTCAGCATGGACTACAACAGCAAGGACGGTGGCCCTCGCGTCATTCGCCTCCCGCCGTACAAGTATGTGCATGTCCTGGACACCAACTCGAACGTGTCGCGCGTGCTGGCGGGCCCGCTCACCTACACGCGGCAGGAGCACGAGCACGTGATGACGCCGCCTCAGAACATGATTGTACTGCCGGCGCAGCACTACGTCGAGGTGCGCAATCCGGTGGTTTGCTCCGAAGACGGCAAGATCGTGCGCGACGCCTTCGACCAGGCCAAGCTCAAGCACGGCGAGATCGAGTTCCGCATCTTCGACAAGTACCCGGAGCCGTTCCCGTTGTATCCAGGCGAAGAGCAGGTCGGCGAGATTCGACAGCTTCGTGTAGTGGCCGTGGATACCGCACTTCGCATCCGCGCAACGCGCAAGATTGACAAGTACGTGGCCGGCGACGAGTGGCTCTTTGTGGGGCCTGCGACGTATTACCCACGCGTGGAGGAGGAGATCGTGGATGTCGTACACGCCATTGTCGTGAAGAAGAACCAGGCCATCAAGTTTCGAGCTGAGAAGAAGTGCACGGACTCGCAGGGCATCGAGCGCGACGCTGGCGAAGAGTGGCTTGTCCGCACGCCGGGCGCGTATCTCCCGCAGATCGACGAGGTGCATGTCGAGACGCTCCAAGCGCACATCTTGACGCTGGACACTGCGCTGCATTTGCGTGCGCTGCGCACCTTCAAAGATGTATACGGCATCTCGCGTCGCGCCGGGGAAGAATGGCTGATCACGACGGAGACGACGGAGACGCATGTGCAAGACGTGCACGAGGAAATACTCGGGTCTGTTCATGTCACGATTCTCACCAACCGCCAGTACTGCATCGTGGTGGACCCCGTCGTGAACGGAGTGCAGCGTCGTGGCACTCGTGAACTGCGCAAGGGTGAAGCTAGCTTTTTCTTGCAGCCTGGCGAGCAGTTGGAGAATGGCCGTGTGGAGGACATTTGCGTCTTGGCGGACGACGAAGCCGTTTTGCTCCAAGCAGTCGAGTCTTTCGTCGAGGTACCCGAGCAAGACGGTGGTGAGCCTGAGGGTGAGGATGGCGGCAACGCTCTTGCCAAGAAGTCCTCGTCAAGTGGCGTTCGGCGTGAAGCTGGCGAGCGTTGGATGGTGCATGGCCCACGTGAGTACATCCCACCCATCCAGGTGAAAGTACTTGAGACCCGTAGGGCCATCCCACTCGACGTGAACGAAGGCGTGTACGTGCGCGAACGCAAAACAGGCCACGTTCGTGCTGTCAAGGGCGAGACGTACATGTTGCAGCCAACCGAGGAGCTCTGGGCGAAGCAGTTGCCGCCGGCAGTGGAGGAACTCTTGTCTTCCCAGCATGCGGATCGGCCTACGTGACGGATCCTACGCAATCGAACAAAGTGGCGGCGAGCCTTGGCCGCACCTGGCACCCGTCGAAGAGCGCACCACAACAACGTGACCCCACGCGCGTAGTGGCTTTCGAGGTACCGCACAACGCTGGCATCCAAGTGTACGACTACAAGACCACATCGTCGCGTATTTTGTTCGGCCCGACGCTCGTGATGCTCGAGCCGGACGAACAGTTCACCGTCTTGCGTCTATCTGGCGGCGTACCGAAAGAGCCCAACGTGATCCGCACACTGTGCCTTCAGCTCGGCCCGGACTTCATGCGCGACCAGATCATTGTCGAGACATCGGACCATGCGCGGCTGTCACTCACCATTGCGTATAACTGGCGATTCCGCGTCGACTCGACCAAGCCCACGGATGCTGCCAAGATCTTCAACGTCAAGGACTTTACTGGTGACGCCTGCAAAACGCTGGCGTCGCGCATCCGTGGAGCTGTAGCAGTGCAAGACTTCGACTACTTCCACAAACACAGCGCGCAGATCATCCGGACGTCCATCTTTGGGCTGGACGAGAACAAGAAGCTGCGCGATGAGCTGGTGTTCCCCGCTAACAACCTCTGCATCACCAATGTGGACATCCAGTCGGCCGAGCCCGTAGATCAGCTCACCCGCGAAAGTCTGCAGAAGTCTGTGCAACTGGCGATTGAGATCACGACCAAATCGCAGGAGGCGCGCGCTAAGGCCATCGCGATGAAGGAGGAGGAGGCGGCCAAGGGAGAGCTGCTGACGCAGCAGCTCGAGAACCAGTCGAGCGCGGAGCAAGCGCGCAAGAACTTGGTGCAGCTGACAGCCGAATGCAAAGCCGTTGAGGAAGAAGCCGCCGCCGTGAGCCGAGCACGCGCCCAAGCCCAAGCCGCGGAGATTGAGGGCCAGGCAGCCGTACGGCAGGCGGAGCTGCGCGCCAAGGCCG
>JAIKVE010001167.1:0-13313 GCA_024679115.1 Phytophthora pistaciae
GGGCTGATCGCTCACGTCGTGGAGCGCATGGACTTCGTCGCGTCCATTGCCGCGTTGCTCCAGAACCGTGAGGCCGCGTCCTTCGTAATGTCGCGGGCCCTGCTTTCTCTCGATGGAGTAAGTTGCTACGCTCGGTGCCCCGTCACGCCAATTCTACCCCCGATTGCGCCGCGAGAAATAGCCTGGAGAAGCGCAACGAGTTTCCCAGCAGGGGGAAACGGCACGAGTGGTGCGCGTGTTATGGCGGTGTCTGGGTGTATCTTTCAAGTTTGAATGCGAAACACGCATGTACCGACGTAACAAGGATTCCTTGCCAAGGAATATCAGTAAGCCTGGAGTATATTTATGCAGTGATAGTCTCGTTTGCAGTATACTACACGCACTACGCGAGACGCTATCTAAGGTACAATCACATTTTTCTAGACGAAGGCCGCGATACTTGCGTTGTGGTACAGCCAGATATGCGGATGTAGGGGACACCAATGGGCATTGTGGCTCCAGCGCCGCAACTGTTTTTTGGATCGCGCGCTACATCGACACGCGTGAATTTACTGTCGACTGTAGCTTCACTTAGCGGGAAACCGATAAATTATGCGATTGCAGTTGAAGTCACCGGACCGGAAGCGAAGATCGAGGTACTGTAACCGCCCGGTACGTACTTTTTAAGTAAATGCCGCCAGCCAATCACGTCCCGATTTCCTCATCATGTGTCAGGCCGCTTTTTACCACCAGTCCAGTCTCCGTTACGCCGCCTAAAACGCCGCCACCTCTTGCAATTCCTCGCGCGCGCCATGACCGCCGAGCCGCGCGCTGTTGCGAGCGCTCTGACGCTGCTGCAACAGACCCCACCAGCTCCCCACGCCCAATGCGCGCCCAAGAAGAAGACGCGCGGGCCTAAGGCCAAGAAACCGCGCGGCTGGGGGCCCTTCCACTCGGTGCTAAAAGAACGCTCCGTGGACTTTAACTTGACGCTGGACGTGCAGAGCCTGCAGCAGCAGGTGCAGGACCTGAGCATGCTGCGGGACATCCTCAGCACGCGCACGATGCTGCGCCGCCACTCTCCCGAGGGATCGCTCTTCCACGTGGTCAAAGAGTACCTGCGGGTCTTCCGCTCCGGCTGGGCCGTCCGCGAGGCCGGGCGCAAGCGGCTGCTGGACGAACAGGACCAACGCGCCTTCCTACACAGCGTCATGGACCCGGAGCTGGACGTGGGCAACGGCCTGCGCGGGCCCGACGTCATGGCGGACCAGATCATCTTGTACTCGACGTTCATCAAGTTTATTCGGACGACGTTGCAGTCCTACGACATCGTGGTCGCTGAGGACTCGGTCATTATCAAGACACAGGCGACTCTGAGGTTTCAGGTGCTGAGGAACACGATCGAGATGATTTTCCCCCATGTCATTGGGGACGAGTGTCTCGTGGCGCAGCTTGTGGGGCAGGAGGTGGAGCCGGATATCAGCATCACCTTCTCCTTCAACGCGGAGGGCAAGTGCTGCAAGTACGAGTTCGATGTGGACTTTGTAGGAGCGTTTGCGAGCATAGTGAAGGATCCTAGGAAGCTGGACATGCTGCTGGGCAAGGCGCTGATTGCAGACAACTGCATGTTCGGGCTGCTGGACGAACCCGCGGAGAACCCGGAGTGGGGCTACGGCGCGACGCTCGAGGAGGAACGCACCCGACTGGTGGACGAGTTCAACGAGCTGCAGAACCTCAGGGACACGGCGGAGAGCCCCACGCTGGCCCCGCGTAGCAGCTCAAGGGCTCAGCGTCCTGACGCGGCGTTCCAGCGAGTGGTGGACGACTACTTCTACGTCTTCGCCAAGGGGTATCAGCTACACGGCCATCTCAAGCTGGAGCGGGATATCCAGGACGACTTTCTCGCGCAGATCTTCGTGCCCGAGACAGCGGGGGATCCACAGTCCGGTGGACGGTACGTGCAGCGGAGATGGCGAGCGCTGAGCGAGTGCTTCGACGTCCTGGAGTTTCGGCAGAACAGCGCCTTGCCAGTCGAGTCCAACGACCATGAGTGTACGTGCGTCGTCCGCTCCACCGCCAGCTACACGCTTCGGATCACGCCTGACACGATCGAGTCGGTGTTCCCACACATCCTGTCGGACCGATTCCTAGTGTCTGCGCTCGTCGGGAACATGCTGGAGGTGACGTCCAAGCTCGTCTTCACCTTCGAGACGGACACGGGTCGGATCGCTCGTATCGTAGAGCGCATGGGCTTCCTGGAGCCCATGGCGGCCTTGCTGCCGAACCGAGAGGATCTGTCCTTCGTGATGTCGCAGTCGCTGCTGTGCCTCGACGGTGTCAGTTGCTCCATCCCTCCGCCCCCTCCAGCTCATACAAGTCTCCCGCCGCTACCCGTAGCGCTGCTGCAGCAAGAGAGCTCGGAGAATTCAAGGAGCAACGAGAACCGCCCTACCACCACCACCACCACACGCACCATTACGATGGCCGATATCTTACACCCGTAAAGAAGAGAGAAGATAAGACCTCAAACCAGTGTACACTTACCAGTAATCCGAAGTAGCCTGTAGCATCATTTGAGTCCGATGTTCGTTCAAGTCACGCGTGGCATCATTTCACTTCAACGTCGCTTCAACCACGAACCGACGCGGAGTATCCTGCCAAGCGACCGAAGTAGACCAAGTACGCCAAGCAGCAGCATGTCGGAGCCCAAGGGTCCGCCCGCTATGGGCGACGCTGCGCCGGCCAGGAAGTCGAGCAAGAAGAGCTCGAGTCGTCCGTCGGTAGCTGCCCCCGCCGCCTCTCAGCCCGTGGTTCAAGCCCCAGTCGCGACGTCGGCACCTTCCGTCGGTGCAGTGCCCACAGTTCCTCGAATTCCGCTGGCCGAGCCCAAACCGGACGCGGCCAGCTCGGAAGCTAAGCGCAAACCGTCCAAGAAGCGAACGTCGTCCACTTCACGACCGGCAGACGGCAGTGGCCCCACGTCGAGAGAGCCCACGCCTCCTGGGCCGTCTGGGCCGTCGGGACCCACAGCAGTGCCGACAGCAGACGCCGCCGCTGCGGCCAAGCACAAGGAGGACGCAGAGCGAGAGAAGCAGGCCAGACGAGAGGCCAAGAAGCAGCGAGCCAAGGAGATCGAGGAGGCCAAGCGCCGCGAAGATCTGGCCAAGCGCCGCGAAGATCTGGCCAAGCAGGCGCTTGAAGAGGCCCAGCGTCTCGAGGAGCAGCGACAGCGTGAAGCTCGTCAGAAGCAGCAGACCGAGGCGCTGAACGCCAACGCCGAGGAGTGCCAAGAAGAGGCCGCCGACGACTACGACGACGACGGGTTCGAGAACTATGACGAGGACTTTGAGCAGGAGGAAGTGAGCCAGCCCAAGTCGACGCCGCTGCCTGGCGTAGGCGCCAAGGCGAGCTCCAAGAAGCGAGGCGCGAGCTCGAGTGAAGTCATGGACGAAGCGGAGCTCAAGAGGATCCAGCAGGCCATGCAGGCCGAGTCGAAAGGGCTGCTGTCTGGCTCGTCACGGCCCTCGAGCTCTTCCGAAGTGGCTGGCCAAGGCAAGCCTCAAAGCAGAGACGAGGAGCGTTCAACTGGTGCCAGGCCAACGACGTCGATATCGTCGTCCATTGCTGGCTTGAAGCAGTCGCTAGACCCACGTGCGAAGCGCGCCAAGGAGATCCTCGAGCGTCGCAAGTTCGAGGTGGAGAAGTTCTCGTTGTTCCAGCAGAAGCCTGTGAGCGAGCAGGACAAGGTGTTGAGTCGTCTGAGGAGAGGACTGGTGCAGCAGGCGTTCGTCCAGACGACCGATGGGTCCAGGTCTCTCGGAACGCAGACAAAGTCCCCCGAAACGCACGACAAGAGCATGCACTTCCCCGACGATATCGGCATCGATAAAGACTCGAGTTCTGGAGTTGACAACAACGAGGACGGGGCGTTCGCTTCCTCTTCGTCGACGAGGTTTTTCAAGTTCCTGGAGCACGCCGCGTACGTGTGCGAGACTCTGGCCGTGGAGAACGTGATGGCCTGCGAACGAGAAGCGCAAGGGAACCAGGACGAGATCGCGAAGAAGAGCGGGGAAGACGAGGGCAAGGAGAGTGAAGACAAGTCGAAGATGAGACGCTACCAACTGTCCAAAGCTTCAAGACTGGACAAGAAGCTGGTGTTCCCCAGCAAGAAGTTCGACTCGCTGCAGTCTCTCGAGCAGATTCTCCAGGGACGCGACCTGGTGGCGCTCCGCTTCTCGCCTTCCGTGTCGAGTACGCTCTTGACTTGCTATGGCGCTGCTACTGAAGGTGGGAATCAACCGCAAGAACCATCGAAGCGCTTCAGGGACAAGACCATTTCGTGCATTTGGGACGTCAATCTGCTGAATCGCCCCCTCCATCTCCTCAAGAGCGAAGGCGTGGCGTCCACAGCGTGTCTTAGCCCCTCGCGAGACCTTTTCGTAGTGGTGGGGACGGAAGACGGCAGTATTCACGTGTGGGACCTCCGACCGCAGTCCATGCTCCAGTCGGCCAGTGCTCCGGTCGATGGCCTCGCAGTGTGCACGCCGTCGTACTCAACCTGCGGCATGAACTACCGCGCACCAGAGCAGCATTCGTCTACGATCGTTGCGCTGGAGCCGATTGATCGGAGTAAGGGCAGCGGCGACAGCGGAGGCACGTTCCAGTTCGGCTCCATGGACGACCGAGGCGTCTTGATCATCTGGAGTTTGATCGAGTTCGATTCAGGGGACGAAGCGTTGGTCACCGACAAGTGCGTTCAGATCGGAGGCAACGTCAAGATGGTCATGAACACGCGCATCGACATGCAACAGCAGTATCTAACGCCGCACGTGGCTCCGAAGCAGCCGCAGCGCAGAGGATCCAAGACGAGCGTTCTCCCTCTTTCACCTGCTGCTGTTGCGTCGCCAGCGCTGGCTCACGTCGGTCCTGTCGTCGCAGTGCTGAAGTTCTTCCCACACGACCCCAACCAGTGCGTTTGCTTGGCTCTTTTGACTTGAAAAGTAGGATCTAACCAGGGGTTTGCCTTCGTCAGGTTTGTTGTTGGAACTCGCACAGGCCAGCTTGTACGGGGCCACCGCTTCGAGAAATCCTCCTCTCGCATGACGTATCAACGGGAGCAGGGCTTGAAGACGACGGATGCATCGGCTGGCGTTGTGTGCATCGACTTTCATCCGTTCGAACCCGACTATTTCCTCGTGGGCTACGAGGACGGAAGTATCTGGTGCGTCAACGTTGTTTGCAGCTTAATCGTTGCGAATGCTAACACTGACGTCCTCTCTAGTTTGTACCATGCCGATGTGTCCTTGTGCCTGACGTCGTGGGAGGAGGTGGCGTTTGGTATCAATGTCTGCGCCGTGGCCTGGTCTCCATCGCGTCCTGCTGTCTTCTACGCGTCCTTCTCCAACGGCACCGTGCTGGTGTGGGACCTGTTGGAGTCCACCAGCGTAAGTTTCCATTGAGGTTAAGTCTAATGGTGAAGCTAGATTCTTACCACTAGTTGTGTATTTGCAGGGACCAACGCTGACACACGAGCTGGACGCGCTGAAGGACGTATCACCCGTGGAATTGGCGTCGTCGCTCTATCCACTGGTTCTATCGTAAGTTTGTTTTCAGGTCTCTAATTGGTGGTGAAGTCTATTGCTAACGTAGTTTTGCTGCAGTGCGGAGAAGATGCGGACGTCTCGTCCTGCCGTGGCCTGGCGCATCGACCCCACTGTCTCGTCATTCCAGTTCGCCATCCACGAGTTGGGCCCGGAGTTCACAGCTCGAGCTCCACTGGAGCAGCAGACGGTGGCGAAGGTGCTAACGTATATTCTTTGAAGGCTTGCATTAAACTGTTAGGGCGGAGCAGGAGAAACTCAATAGCAGCTCAAGCAGATACGAGCGTTTGTTGCCCTATGTTGCGCTTGTGCCGACCGTGTAGGAGCTGGAAGACGGCGACCACGCAGTCTCTCGAAACAGTCGCGCGTAGATCCCGTCCCGGAAGCGCAGCAGCTCTGCGTGGGTGCCTCGGTCCACGACTTGTCCGCCGTCGATGACGTAGATGCTGTCGGCGTTCCTGACCGTGGCGGAATCGCCCGGGTGCGCGGCGATCACAGTCGTTCGGTGCACTCGCTGAGCCACGATGGTGTCCAGAGCCTGCTGCACGGCGATCTTCTCGCTCTCCGCCCCGAGAGAGCGCATGGGCTCGTCCAAGATCAAGAGTCTGGCGTCCTGAAGCACTGCTCGAGCAAGTACGATGCGCTGTCTCTGACCTGGTGAGAGCTGGAGCTGACCCCCCACCCGCGTTGCGTATCCGTCAGGCAGTCGAGAGATGAAGGCGTGAGCATGAGCCACTTCGGCTGCAGCGACGATCATGTCCAGCGTCGGTGGAGCTGCCATCCCGTACGCGATGTTCTCAGCTATTGTCCCCAGGAACAGCGTCGGCTCTGGCCCCACGAAGCTCACTTGAGCGCGCAACCACGACACGTCCAGCGACCGGATGTCGACGCCATCGAGCAGAATGCGGCCGCTATTCCCCGAAGCGGAGCTCAAGTCGTAGAAGCCCTCAAGCAGCGCGAATACAGTGGAAATCCCGGAGCCTGGGGGTCCACAGAGAGCCACAGTCTCCCCAGCCTGGATGCGGAGCGAGAGGCCGTTGAGGATGAAGGTGCTCGGGCGTGTCGGGTACGCGAACTTGACGTCTTGCAGCGTCACGCTGCCTCGGAGCATGGGGCTTAGGGGCAATGGGCTGTGCTCTCCATCAGACGATGACGGGGACGACAACGGTGGAGCTAATCCATTGGCACTGCCGGCAACGATGGCGGCGTCACGCAGCGCGAAGATACTCGCTCCGGCCTGCTCCGCGCCGCCGATGCTGTTCAGCCAAGCGATGGCAAGACCCAAGGACTGAGCCGAGACGATGACAACGAGTAGCGACCGTGTAAGCTCGCGGAACGTGGCGTCGCCGTAGCGCACCAGTATTCCACTCAGCCAGCAGGCAAGCGCGCAGGCAGCGACCATGACGACTGCGCTGAAGCCGCGAGCTACAGCCTCGTGCTGCGCCTGGTGTCGCGTGTGGCGCAGCGGACGTTGGAGCAGCGCGTCGAAGCTGGAGCACCACGAGTTCTCGAGTCCCAGCGTCACCACGGCCTGGCGGTTGCGCAGCGCCTCGTTCACGTGAACTTCCACCGCTT
Organism: Phytophthora pistaciae; assembly: GCA_024679115.1. Classification (NCBI taxonomy): domain Eukaryota; phylum Oomycota; class Peronosporomycetes; order Peronosporales; family Peronosporaceae; genus Phytophthora; species Phytophthora pistaciae. Next base: position 7,155 of record JAIKVE010001167.1, read on the forward strand.
CCTCCGCCTCAGCATCATCGGTCGTAGTCTTTGGCGCGTGGGGGTTGCAGATGGCTTCGCCGATGAGCAGCAGCGGCAGTGCGGCGATCATCACGAGCGTCAGCATCCAGCTCCCCCTCCAAAAGGCCACGACAAGCGACGCCGCCAGCGTACAAAGTATCTGAAGCTTGTAGCCCTGAGCACGGCCGATGACGAGAGAAGCCGTAGAGGCCTCTGTGGCAAGCGACTTGGTCAACGTCTCCGCCGTGTGTTGCGACGCGTCGAAGAACGGCAGTGGCTGGGCCAGCAGCGAGTTAAAGTGCACGTCTCGCAGACGCGACGCCACGCGCTCCGTCGCCGCGTCCAGGCAGAAGAGCTGGATGCTTTGGAACACGACGATGACGGCAGTACCTGCGCTCAGGAAGAAGCCGTGCCTCATGACCAGCGGCCGCAGCGTCTTGGCGTCTCCCGCCTCGGTCATGTCGGCCAACATCCTGCTGGTGAGCACGCCGAGCATCGGCGCAGCCAGTCCGACGATCACGGAGGCCACGAGCCCGAACGCCAGGAACTTGCGCTCTGGACGGGCGAGCGCTGTGATGTCTCGCTTCGTGAGCTTCGTGGGGGACGTCGGCGTCGCCTTGGTCACGCGTCGCTGTGATCGCGATCGCTTGGACGTCGCCGTCTCCGCACTTACCAAAGTCTGTTCGTGTTCTCGCACAAACGTCGGCTGCGTGACACGCAGACGGCGGTAGAAGCTGTTGCCGCGGTGCATGAGCTCCACGTGGGTGCCCTGCTCGACGATTTTGCCCGCCTCCAGCACCATGATCTTGTCGGCGTACTCCACCGCCGCCATGTTGGCCTGCCGCGTGCACAGCAGCATGGTCGTGCTGCCAGCTCCAGCAGCTCCACTGAACCTCGACAGCAGCTCCTGCGGACTGAGCGTGAGTTCATCAAGCAGCAGCAGCTTCGGCTCGCGGATCAGAGCTCGAGCCAACGCGATGCGCTGTCGCTGCTGCGTCGTCAGCTTAATGGCTCCGTTCTCGCCCACGCGCGTGCTGTATCCGTCTGGCAGCGACATGATGAAGTCGTGGACGTCGGCGCGTTGGGCGGCGTTGACCACGCGCTCCTCCATCTGCCCGCTGCTCCGTCCGCTGAGCTCTCGCAGCACGACGAGTCCCATCATGATGTTGTCGAAGATGGACGCGCGGAACAGCGTCACGTCCTGCGTGACGACGCCAATCTGCGCGCGCACCCACGTCGGATCCAGCGCGTTCATCTCCCGGCCGTCCAGCAGGATCAGCCCCTGCGAAGGCTCGTACAGCCGCGTCAACAGCGTGATCAGCGTGGATTTCCCGGATCCGCTGCCGCCCACGATAACGACGCACTCGCCAGCCAAGAGCGACACGTTGCAGCCTCTCAAGACCGGGCGTTGGGCGCGCGTCGGGTACGAGAAGTGCAAGTCCACGGCCATTACGGCCCCAGAGAACGTCGCAGGACGTGGCAACGGGTTCACGACTGCATGGCTGGTCCTTGAGGATGTTTGGAGCAGTGAGAAGAGCTTGGAGGTTGCGTTTTGAGCTCTGGCGACAGCTGCGAAGCTCGGGATCAAGTGACCAAGCGCGTGACTTCCGATGATCACGCCCAGCATCGTCGCAAACACCTCTGCAGGCTCCGCTTCCGCCTCGTAGACCTTCTTCCCGCCGTACCAGAGTCCAATGGCGCTCATGACCCACAACGTTCCCGTCAACGCTCCCTGCAGTGCTGCGTGCTTGCCGTGTTGCACAACCCGTTGGCGCTCCGTGATGCGGACACGAAGCGCGTGCTTCTCGCGCACGCGACGCTGCGCGTTGAGCGCCAGCACTGTCTGCATGTTGTTCAGCGCCTCAGCAGCCACCACGTCCGCTTCATTGTCCTTCTCACCGCCTCCTTTGTCCATCAAGAGCACCAGCACACAGACGACCACAGGACCCACGCAACTCACAGCGAGTGTCAAGTCCCAGAGCGTCATGAAGGCGACCGCGAAGCCTCCAATGAACTGCGTCATGAACCTGCAGACAGCTCCTAACTCGGGTCCAAGGCCTCGACGAATGGTCCGAGCTTCGCGCGTCAATTCACCACCGAGAGACGAGGCCAGATACTCGTTGACGTCGAACCACGGCTGGTGGAGATCCAGCAGCACGTGACGCAGCACCTGCTCCCTCAAGGACCGCAACATCCGCTCAGCCGTGTGCGACAGACACAAGTGCGCGGCGTACGCCGTGACCCCCAGAGCCAGCGACAGCAGCATGAGCGTCAACGCAGTGAAGTCCACGTCGTGTCGGTCGAACGGAGCGAAGGCTGCGATCGCCGCCTTCACCTCTCGAGCCAGCAGCGCCCACAAGGCGCCGTGGATCGTGGTAGCCAGCAGCCCCATGCTCAACACGAAGAGATCTCGACGTGTGGAGAGCCGAGCGACGAGCTGTCGGACCCCCACGCTCGTCTTCTTCGCCTTCTTCTTGGCCTCGTCGGACCTCCGCTCCTCGTCCTCTTCGTCTGCAACGACTGCGACGGCCGTGCGCCCTTCACGCAGCTCCCTCAGAGCGTCCGCGATCGCCGTCGTGCGTCTGTAGCTGCTGTTGTGCGAGTTCCAGGACGTGTCCAGCGACCGCGGCCGCGTGACGACGCCCGTGGTCGGCACCATCCGCTTGACGGACTCGACGGGCATCGACAGCAGCGCGTAGTCGCCGCGGCTCGAGGCGTTCGAGTCCACGTCGTCCACGTCCACCTCGCGGCCGTCGCTGTCATCGAAGAGTTGGCTGCTGTTAAAGCTGCAGAAGCTGTCTGTGCCTGCGAAGCCGCTACTGTAGCTGTAGCTGCTGTTGAAGCTGCCGCGGCCGCCGCGAGGATGCGGGGGCCCAGGCGCCACGCACAGAGACGGCAGCTCCATGGTTTCGTCCAGCAAGGGCTGGTCGCGCGGGTCGGGACGCATCGATAGATGGTGGCGAGTTGGACAATGGCCACGCGGGGGTTATGGAGGCTATGGAGGAGGAAGAGTCATGCTGTTGTCGTCATGGAAGGGAAGTGGAAGCTCGCGGCATCTTTCGGCAAGAGTGTCACCCAGTGAGCAGCCTGGCTGGTTGGACGAAATGTAGCCATCGAGTCAGCGTGGGACGGACTGAACTCTTGTCCTATGTGGCGACTAGCGAGTTTTTCGCTGGTCGTAACGTAACGGTTGACATGTTGAAGTGCTGGAAGATCGACGGTGGGTGGCTCGTGATCAAGACAAAAATTGTCGGCCCGCTTGATGGAGGGGGAGTTTTGTGTGAGCCAATCGGTGGAGATCCTCTCGTAGGATGACAAGGTTTGCTGTCAGGGACCGAGAAGTTTAGCCCAAACCTATGTGCGCCGTCTCAAGATTCTCCTGCGGCAGATCTAACGAAATTCGGGAGATGATGGTCGGGGACGCTGAGATTTGCGGATTGTGGAGCCCCTACATGTATCATAAGATATTTACCTATAACATTAAAAGAGTCCTCGGATGGGAAGGTAGAAGCCTTCTCCTTGGCGTCTGTCGACCAGTGTGCAGTCTGTTCATCGGTGAGACTCGATGGCGTAGCTTTACTGTTACGCACGGACTCAGTGCGAAGATTATGATAAGTGATGGTACCAATTCGAGGCGTACCGACACAGACCCTATCGAGGAGTGCCAGTCAACCAGCACCCACCCCCATCAGTTCCAAGCTCACTTCTCGATTTCCAGTCTTCGGCTCAAGCAAACACCTCTATTCGGACTCGATGTTCACCGGAATCACGCTCTCCTCGGCCCTTGCTTTGGCGAGCTTGGCGCCTCGCGTTAACCGTCTTGGGTCAGCCAGCCCAATCCCGGGTGGATCGCTCTGGTGGACAACTACTGGGACATTGGGTCGGGAGGGGATCAATGCGGCAAGTTCAAGACCATGGCTGCTCAGAAGGGCATGTCCGTGAAAGACGTCGTGCTGGACATGGTCAAAGGGCAGAAGTGCGGCAACACTGTGGCGAATGGAGCCCCGCAGCCCATTCCCAGCGATGGAAAAGTGAAGTGGCTGGATAACGGGGGCGGAGGCTTCACGCACGTGGGGCCCTGTGAGGTGTATTTCGATGACAAAATGGTGCTTCACGGTGACAACTGCGAGGACGAGTACAAGGGCGGCGCTGTCGGATCTACTGAGACGTCGGACATGCCCGTGGACTACGCGTCGTGCAACGGGAAGTGCACCTTAAGCTTCTACTGGCTGGCGTTCCAGAACAAGCAGTGGCAGGCGTACGGTAAGGGCGCTTTTAGTTTATTGCTTAGCGTCCTTTAGTGCGAAATCCTCATCATATTGAGTCGTTGTACTATTTTTCGTAGTGAACTGCGTCCCGTTGGCGGGAAGTGGTGGATCGTCGACGAGTACACAGTCTACACCGACCACGCAGGGATCTACTCAGGGAGCTAAGATAGCTAACAAGGAGGAATCGAAGGAGGAGAACAAGTCGACACAAGCTCCGTCGTCGTCGAAGCAAGAGTCGATGCAGACTCAAGCGCAGACGACCCAGGCCCCTTCCAAGGAGCAGCACTCCATGAGCTTCAGCAACCTGAACGGGGGTACGGGCACGGTACAGCCCTCGAACCCGGGCCTTAGTCAGTAAGGCGTTGTCCGTTGAGATCGGATGATCGAGAGCTCAACGACCGAGGACAATCGTTTGGTTTGTTGGGAGCATTACGGGAGCATTTACTTACAGTACATATCAGCAAGTTTCATTTGCAGCACTTCGATGTTTCAATTTCCTTGCAAATGCACACAGCTTCATTCTTCGCGAAAAAAGCGTCCTGGAAGGTACTTGATGTTAGTCTCGTTAGTCTCTTTAGCTGAAAAAGAGTAGCCATTCCAAAACAAACTGATTATTGGTATGTGAACCCCTTCAAGTTGGGTCGGCCAGCTCAAGCAATCATTGTATGAAGCTGCTGCGTGTCAAGTGGAAGTAACAAACCATTACTTAAGCACTAATACAAACAAAAGAGTATATTCGAGTGCTATTTGTTATACATCGTGGAAGTTGTGTTTGAAAAAAGGTGTAGTGTGCTTGTAGCGTCTCATGTTTTGGGATCTCGCATCTACTGTACGTTGACTACCGGTCGCTCCACACAGCGAGAAAACCGATAAAATAATGCGATTGCAGCTGAAGTCACTGTAGCGCTCGAAGATCGAAGTTTCACAGGCTTTAGATAATCTACATAATCCAATTGTACTGTTATTCAGTTTAGATGTCCGTACATACCCGCGAATGCGTTTTTCGCATTCAAACTTGAAAGATACCAGACATCGTCATCACACGCGCACCACTCGTGCCGTTTCCCCCTGCTGGGAAGCTCTTTGCGCTCCTCCAGGCCACTTCTGGCGGTGTAATCGGGGGTAAAATTGGCGTGACGGGGAACCGAGCGTAGCAACTTACTCCATCGAGAGAGAGCAGGGCCCGCGACATCACGAAGGACGCGGGCTCACGGTTCTGGAGCAACGCGGCAATGGACGCGACGAAGTCCATGCGCTCCACGACGTGAGCACTCACGGTTCTGGAGCAACGCGGCAATGGACGCGACGAAGTCCATGCGCTCCACGACGTGAGCGATCAGCCCCGTGTCGGTCTCGATCGTGAACTCCAGCGTTGACGGGACGGTGATCACACTCCCGGCTAGCGCGGCAACTAACGGCTTGTTCGGCAGCACATGCGGGAACACCAACTCGATGCTGCCGAGTGTCAGCTGGATAGTGTAAGTTGCGCTAGAGCGAACGACACACGTATCCTCCTGGTCGTTGTACTCGATGACCGAAGTTGTGCAGCTCTGCTTGAACTCGAGCACGTCGAAGCACTCGCAAAGCGCCCGCCATCTCGCCTGCACATAATTTCCATCGCCTGCCTGTGGGTTCTCCCTCATAGGAACAAATATCTGCGAGATAAAATCTGCCTGTGCGTGTTCTTGGTTGCCGACACTTCGGTAGCCATTCGCAAACACGAGATAGTAGTTGTCCACAATCCGCTGGAACAGCGCGTCGTTGTGGATACGAAAGGGTTTACTCGGCAGGAACACTAACGGACCGCGCGGAATTGCAGCATCAACCTTCGCAACACTCCGCAGCTCTTTCAGCTCCTCCACAAGGCGATTGCGCTCGTCTTCCAACGCGC